>JXCR01076280.1:0-17741 GCA_002079205.1 Phalaenopsis hybrid cultivar
CGGGCCCGGTCCGGCTAATAGAATGGGCAGGCTTGGTCATGATTTTTCAAATAGAAACCGGGCTCCATCCCGGCCCAAGCCTGCTTTCATTAGACAAAGCCCGAAAAAAGCCCAGCCCACTCAACACCCAGGCTTACCTAAAACCCAACTCACAGTTGTGCTCTCTAAAGTGAAGATATACGTTGTTGTACTTCTTCTACCCTCTAAATCTCCTATTAGATCTCAATATATGCATCCCTGTAAATTAATCTCTGCACTTACAAAACAAAGTGCCCAGCTAAATGTTTATCTCAAAAACCTGGGAATCTACCTCACTGGCTCCAAAATGATGTCTGCATAAATTGCCCATATACCGGCTGACCACTCACACTGCATATGTAATAGATGGTCTTATACAAATCACCGCATACATCAGACTCTCAACCATTAATACATACATCTCCCATTCGTGTTTGCTCCGCTTCAGACTTAGACGATAGTTACCTAAATAGTTGAAGTGACAACCTAAAGGGGTGTTATTTGGCTTTGTCACACTCCTATTGAACTTCTGTAGAATCTTCTCAGCACACTCTGTCTGAGACAACTTTAATATATCCAAACTTCTATCCATATTGATTCTCAACCCGATGATTTTTCTAATTGGACTTAAATTCTTTATCTTGAACTCACTATATTTAAGTCCATGATTTTCTTAATATTTGCCTCAGCAATTAGCATGTCATTCACATGTATATATAATATCAATTAGCAAAAAATTTTTTAAGAAATAACAGTTGTCTATCAGACACTTCATGCACCCACTTTCTGACATTAACTCATCGAATCTTTTGTACCACTATAAGTCTCATCTTTCCTGGAAACTCATAAACCTATGATTGCACCATATATAACTCCTCTTCCACATCTCCATGTAAGAATATTGTCTTTGAATCAATCTGCTTCAGAAGTAGATGTTTCTCTACTACCAAGCTCAACACAATTCTAATAGTTATCATCTTCATCACAAGAGAAAAAACCTAAGTGCAGTCCACTCCTTCCTTCTATCGAAACCCTTCACAAGTCTTGCATTGTAGCATCCGCAATCATCTTCATACACTTTCAACTTATAAACTCATCTATTGTGTAGTACTCATTTATTATATGGTAATGCCACTTGTGAGGGTTTTTGATGTCTCAGCATATCATAAAACTTCCAAAAAACTTTTATCTAAATGACCTGACAGGACATTTAAAGAATAATATACCTCTATGAGAGGTGTAAATACTACCTTGAAATGGGTCAAATCATCCAGATGATAAAAATCTTTATAGGTTTACAGAATCAGGATTTTTTACTTTACATTGCGTGTAAGAAAAGATTTATTTTATTCTGGTGGGTCAAATTCCCAACAAGGGCAAGCCCTCATAGTTAATTACATCTTTACAATCGTGAGCCCTAAAGAAAACTCTTGATTAATATAATGATTTATGATATCCAAATTGAAAGGTTGAACTTTCAAAGTTGAGATGTCGAAGAGGAAGATCCTAAGTTGGAGTTTTGGAATAATTAAAGCTCAAAAGAATGAAACTTACAATTTTATGACATTGTAATGAAATGACCTAGACAAAGGGATTTAACCATCTAGGGAAGAAGGTTATCCCAAAAGGATAACAGTTAAAGAGTTTGGAAAAGACTGGTAACGAGTTTTGATTGATCGAATAAGGTCAAAAGATGAGATCAATAATAATTAGTTTGAATTGATTTGAAATTGTCGATGAGAAAAATTTCTCGATGGAGGTGAAGTCTTAGACTCTATAAAGAATCCAAATAGATTAATTAACCTAGACTTTGAGAATAACGCCCCCCATAGGAAAGTCAATCACTTTCCACCGTCCTGGTTACATTGGTATCTTTAACGCCCCCCATAGGAAAGTCAATGACTTTCCACCGTCCTGGTTACATTGGTATCCTTCAACTAAAACCAACCTTATCACCAGAAATCCTTNCACCATAAGCCTGCTAAGAATGGGCGTGCTTAGTTGTGGAAAATTTAAAATTTAGCGAGCCCAGCCCGAGGCTGCTTTGATTTAGTCAAATCACGAAACAACTAAACCAAGAACTAAAAAAATCTTAAAATTTATTTTCTTTCTCTGAATGGCTCTATTGCCTCAGCTTGCACTTCGCAAGTTCGCATACTCGAGTCAGATGGGTCGGCTGCCCTTCNGACCATAAGCCCGCTAAGAATGGGCGTGCTTAGTTGTGGAAAATTTTAAATTTAGTGAGCCCAGCCCGAGGCTGCTTTGATTTAGTCAAAGCACGAAACAACTAAACCTAGAACTAAAAAAATCTTAAAATTTATTTTCTTTCTCCGAATGGCTCTATTTCCTCAGCTTGCACTTCGCAAGTTCGCATACTCGAGTCAGATGGGTCGGCTGCCCTTCGCATATCACTCAGTTCACTCCCGATTCTCTAGAGTTCGAAGACCCGGCCCTAACACTCGAACTTTCTAGCCGCCTCTTCCTCCTCCTTTTAAACGACGGCGCTGGCACTGCATCTTCATTCTTCACTTCTTTTTTGGTCCTCAACTCATCCAACGAAGCTTGGAGACCTTCCTGTCTCCATTCTACCATCATTATTTCACAAGCAAGCATTTGCCTCTCTTTCTTACACTCCCTTCTAAATCTGTTGAGCCTTTTATCTTTTTTCTTTGATGTTATCTAGGGTTACTTGCTTTTGGGTGGATGTACATCTCAAGCTTAGTTTGAAACAAACACTTGTGCTAAGGTTTTAATCTGCTGTTATTTTCAGTTTGAGCTTTTTATTACGTTATATTTAATTTAAGTTCTGGGGTTATGATTTCCCCAACCGGCTGCAGACATCTGTAGCAGCAATATATAGATAATGATGGTGCTCAGATTCCTCCTCTGCCTCAGCCTCGTTCTGGTAATCTCCCCTTCTACTCCTCCCCCGACCAGGCCATCAATTCGCCTCCTCCCCGCGAGTTCTGTTAATTTTTTTCCAGATTTAATGTATTTACATACCACAATTTTGTATAAAAAAGATAATAATTTTACTGTTGTTTGGCAAATCAATCACTTAAATGCTTACAATCACAAAAAAAGAAAAAAGAGAAAATTTTAGATTTTTCTTTTAAAGTCCGTGGGTCAACCGGGCCGGGCCCGGTCCGGCTAATAGAATGGGCAGGCTTGGTCATGATTTTTCAAATAGAAACCGGGCTCCATCCCGNACAGGCCATCAATTCGCCTCCTCCCAGCGAGTTCTGGAAGTTAATTTTTTCCAGATTTAATGTATTTACATACCACAATTTTGTATAAAAATGATAATAATTTTACTGTTGTTTGGCAAATCAATCACTTAAATGCTTACAATCACAAAAAAATAAAAAAGAGAAAAATTTAGATTTTTCTTTTAAAGTCCGTGGGTCAGCCGGGTCGGGCCCGGTCCGGCTAATAGAATGGGCAGGCTTGGTCATGATTTTTCAAATAGAAACCGGGCTCCATCCCGGCCCAAGCCTGCTTTGACTAGACAAAGCCCGAAAAAAGCCCAGCCCGCTCAACACCCAGGCTTACCTAAAACCCAACTCACAGTTGTGCTCTCTAAAGTGAAGATATGCGTTGTTGTACTTCTTCTACCCTCTAAATCTCCTATTAGATCTCAATATATGCATCCCTGTAAATTAATCTTTGCACTTACAAAACAAAGTGCCCAGTTAAATGTTTATCTCAAAATCCTGGGAATCTACCTCACTGGCTCCAAAATGATGTCTGCATAAATTGCCCATATACCGGCTGACCACTCACACTGCATATGCAATAGATGGTCTTATACAAATCACCGCATACATCAGACTCTCAACCATTAAAACATACATCTCCCATTCGTGTTTGCTCCGCTTCAAACTTAGACGATAGTTACCTAAATAGTTGAAGTTACTACCTAAAGGGGTGTTATCAGGCTTTGTCACACTCCTATTGAACTTCTGTAGAATCTTCTCAGCACACTCTGTCTGAGGCAACTTTAGTATATCCAAACTTCTATCCATATTGATTCTCAACCCGATGATCTTTCTAATTAGACTTTAAATTCTTTATCTTGAACTCACTATATTTAAGTCCATGATTTTCTTAATATCTGCCTCAGCAATTAGCATGTCATTCACATGTATATATAATATCAATTAGCAAAATTTTTTTTAAGAAATAACAGTTGTCTATCAGACACTTCATGCACCCACTTTCTGACATTAACTCATCGAATCTTTTGTACCACTATAAGTCTCATTTTTTCCTGGAAACTCATAAACCTATGATTGCACCATAGATAACTCCTCTTCCACATCTCCATGTAAGAATATTGTCTTTGAATCAATCTGCTTCAGAAATAGATGTTTCTCTACTACCAAGCTCAGCACAATTCTAATAGTTATCATCTTCATCACAAGAGAAAAAACCTAAGTGCAGTCCACTCATTCCTTCTATCGAAACCCTTCACAAGTCTTGCCATTGTAGCATCCGCAATCATCTTCATACACTTTCAACTTGTAAACTCATCTATTGTGTAGTACTCATTTATTATATGGTAATACCACTTGTGAGGGTTTTTATGTCTCAACATATCATAAAACTTCCAGAAAACTTTTATCTAAATGACCTAGCAGGACATTTAAAGAATAATATACCTCTATGAGAGGTGTAAATACTACCTTGAAATGGGTCAAATCATCCAGATGATAAAAATCTTCATAGGTTTATAGAATCAGGATTTTTACTTTACATTGCGTGTAAGAAAAGATTTATTTTATTCTTGTGGGTCAAATTCCCAACAAGGGCAAGCCCTCATAATTAATAACATCTTTACAATCGTAAGCCCTAAAGAAAACTCTTGATTAATATAATGATTTATGATATCCAAATTGAAAGGTTGAACTTTCAAAGTTGAGATGTCGAAGAGGAAGATCCTAAGTTGGAGTTTTGGAATAATTAAAGCTCAAAAGAATGAAACTTACAATTCTATGACATTGTAATGAAATGACCTAGACAAAGGGATTTAACCATCTAGGGAAGAAGGTTCTCCCAAAAGAATAACAGTTAAAGAGTTTGGAAAAGTTTGGTAACGAGTTTTGATTGATCGAATAAGGTCAAAAGAAGAGATCAATAATAATTAGTTTGAATTGATTTGAAATTGTCGATGAGAAAAATTTCTCGATGGAGGTGAAGTCTTAGACTCTATAAAGAATCCAAATAGATTAATTAACCTAGACTTTGAGAATAATGCCCCCCATAGGAAAATCAATGACTTTCCACCGTCCTGGTTACATTGGTATCCTTCAACTAAAACCAACCTTATCACCAGAAATCCTTCTTGAGTGCCATAATCATGGGATGTGGAGGAATTCTTAGTTTCAAGGCGGTTTGAAATGACTTTGTCAGTAACTATGGGTTACTTTATACTAGGGAATTTTCTAACTTCAGAGGATAATATTATCTTTTTTATATGTCTTATCCCTTGGCACTAACTATGGTACCTATTAGACTAAAATATGTTTCTATACTTGACTAACCTGTGTGTAATCCTTGGTTCTTGAGTGTACGTTGGTTATTCTAGAATTCATGTCGAATCTATTTAGATCTAGTTCTCATTCTTTATCGATTTGATTTAGAGTTTGATATTTGCATGACTTATTTTAGCTCATAAGTTTGTCGATTCCGATGAAAGTCAAGGTTCTCTTAAGTTTAAAAATGTTTAATTAATTTTCCAAGCTGGTGTTCTCTCTTTAATTTTATTCTTAAGTTTTGGGTGTTTGGTTAAATATTTATGGGGAGAACCAACTTGCAAGAGATTCTCTTCTTTTTTCTTTTATTCATTTTTTTAACACATGAAACTAAACATGTTACGTTAAAAAGCAACAAACATGAATACAACATGACAGAGAAATGTAATTTAAAGTTTAGCTTGGATTAGATTTGAGCTGGGGGTGAGCTAACGTTAGCTAGAGTTCAGCTGAATTAAGCTCAAAATCAAGCTTGGTTCGATTTGGTTTGATGGGTTTCATTTATGTTTGACCTGGGTTGGACTTGGGTTAGACCTGAGTCCTAAGTTAGACCTGGGTTGACCAACATTGGAGCTTAGTTGAACCTAGGTTCACTCGGGTTGGATTTAAATTGAACCTCAGTTGATTTGGGTTGGACTTAGATTGGACATGAGTTAAGCGAGATTAGACCTGGGTTGGACTTGGGTTGGACTGGGGTTGGACCTGGGTTGACCTTGATTGGACCTCAGATAAACCTTGATTGAACCTAGGTTGGCTTGAGTTGGACCTGAGTTGGACCTGGGTTGAACTTGGCTTGGACCTGGGTTGAACTTGGCTTGACTTAGGTTGGAAATGGGTTGAACTTGGCTTGACTTAGGTTGGAAACGGGTTAAACTGGGTTGGATCTAGGTTGAACTTGGGTTGGTGTGAGTTGACCTACGTTTAACTTGAGTTGAACCTGGGTTGAACTTGTGTTAGACCTGAGATGAACTAGGTTGGCTTTTTTTGGGTTAGGTTGGTTTAGGTTCGGGTTAGGTTCAGCTCAGGTCGACTTAGGTTTAGGTCAGACTGGGTTCGGGTCGACCTAAGTCAAAAACCCAAACCAAAGACTAATCCAAGGATTTGATTTACTCTAACTTAACTAAAGTTAACTTAAAAAACTACGCAAAATGAAAAGTAAAAGTGATAGGGCCTTACCGGCAAGAAAGGTTGCGGAGAATATGAGTGAGCATTCGGTCGGTTCAGTTGGTTCAGTTTTCAAATTGAGGAAACTAACTTCAACCAAAATTCAAAACCTACAATATCGAACTAAACAAAATTTTGATAAAACCGAACCAGTCAAACCAAAGATTAATTTGATATGAATGGTTCAATATCACAAAAACTAAAATATTATTTGAAGGAATAAGAATATAGCAATAATTAGAGAAAATAAAAATTACTAAGCGATGATTAAGTAATGCTAGTCATTAAAAAATTTACTTCCAAAACATTTCAATAAAGATTTATGAAGAAAATTCGAAATAAGTATAACCGAACCGTAAACCGAAAACCAAACTTCAACGTTTCTAAAACCGAAATCGAAATTTCTTTTTCAAACCAAACCGAATCAACCAAATTAGCTCGGTTCGGTTCGGTTCGGGTTTTTGGTTTAAACTATTGAGATTTGAAATAGAACATCTCACTTTATTGATAGACTGATGAGTATTTAAACCCAATTATAATAGACTCACCCAAGAAAAGAAATCAAGCAGAATAAAAAAAATAGGAAAGAAAGAAATACAGAATAAAACAAATAGGAAATAATTGAAACAGAAATAAAAAATAAAATACATAATAAGAGAATAAAAACTAAGAATAAGTAATAACGACTAAGGATTGTCATTATAAATCTAATACTTCCCCTCCTGTTAAAGCGTAGACGTCAGTCATATTCAACTTGGATTTGAAGTCATTGAACAAAGAATGAGAAAATTCTTCGTGAGGATATCCGCGGGCACAAAAGGAATATAAATTTCCCCAGATTCATCTTTTCCTTAATGAAGTGTTTGTCAATCTCCACATATTTGGTACGATCATGTTGAACCGGATTGTGGACAATGTTAATGGCAGTCTTCTTATCACAGAATAGCTGCAGCGAAATAGAGGTTGGCACAAGAGTTCACGGAGCATGAGACATAGACCCAAATTCAGCTTCAGCACTGCTCTGGATAACCACAGACTATTTTTTTTATTTTTCACATAACAAGATTTTCCCATCCAAATGAGCAATAACCTTAGATGGAACGCCAATCATGAATCAACCCGACCAAATCAACATATGCATAAACAACAATAGAAGGAGAGGTGTGGCGAGAGAATTAAATCTGAACCTGGTGTACCTTTTAAATAGTGCAAAATCTGATCAGCAGCTTGTAGAAAACGCTCATAAGGGTCATGCATGAATTGACTCACTATATCAACTGCGTAGCATATGTTTGTACAAGTATGGACGAGATAGATAAGTTTCTCCAAAAGGCGTTGATAGTGAATATTATTGACCAACACGGAATTGGGAAAGTAAAATAATTTTTCATTAGAATTCATAAGGACAACCACTAGTTTGCACAGAAGAAGGTTGTTTTCTATCAAGAGATCAACCACATATTTGTGTTGCAATAGACAAATGTCCCAAAATGATCAAGCTACTTCCATATCTGAGAAGTACCCGAGAAATCTCAAATCCTTCATTTCAAAGGACTTAGCAAGAATGTCTCTTAAGAACTCCAATGTTGAGAGATCGTTACCTATAGGAACAATCACAACAACCTAGATAATAAGGATAATTGTTTGGCCATTGAAGAAAAGCAGGAAGAAAAAAGTGATCGCATTGAGCCCAAGTAAAACCATGGCCCATGAACACCTTTGTAAACTTATCGAACCAAGCCTAATAAGTTTAGGTTCACAATCNTCTTACCGGCAAGAAAGGTTGCGGAGAATATGAGTGAGCATTCGGACGGTTCAGTTGGTTCAGTTTTCAAATTGAGGAAATTGACTTCAACCAAAATTCAAAACCTACAATATCGAACTAAACAAAATTTTGATAAAACTGAACCAGTCAAACCAAAGATTAATTTGATATGAACGGTTCAGTATCACAAAAACTAAAATATTATTTGAAGGAATAAGAATATGGCAATAATTAGAGAAAATAAAAATTACTAAGGGATGATTATGTAATGCTAGTCATTAAAAAATTTACTTCCTAAACATTTCAATGAAGATTTATCAAGAAAATTTGATTTTCATTAAATAAGTATAACCGAACTGTAAACCGAAAACCAAACTTCAACATTTCTAAAACCGAAATCGAAATTTCTTTTTCAAACCAAACCGAATCAACCAAATTAGCTCGGTTCGGTTCGGTTCGGGTTTTTGGTTAAACTATTGAGATTTGAAATAGAACATCTCACTTTATTGATAGAATGATGAATATTTAAACCCAATTATAATAGACTCACCCAAGAGAAGAAATCAAGCAGAATAAAGAAAATAGGAAAGAAAGAAAAACAAAATAAAACAAATAGGAAATAATTGAAACGGAAATAAAAAATAAAATACATAATAAGAGAATAAAAACTAAGAATAATCGTTTGGGGGAGCTGCGGAGGCGCGGCGCGGCACGCGGACGCATTTATGCGTCGTTTGAGGCAGCGGTGGCAACACATCGCGGCGACAGTTTTGGCATTTTAACATAAAAGCGGGCCGCAGGATCGACCGTGCGGCCCGCGTTCGTTCGCGTAAGTATTACTCGCATACCCTCGAGAAGAGAAGCAAGGATTAACAACGCAGCGGAGATGATCGGTTCAGATCCTCTTGCTCTCTGATCTTCACCGATGAGATGGGGCAGTGTGCATCGCGGCGGTCGTCGAAAGCTAGCGACTATGAATGGGCCTCACGTCGGACCCACAAAAGCCGTTGTTCTCCTTCCTCTTCCCATTTCTCAACAGTGGCNAGCATGAATCTCAAGGAGATCCTATGGACTGAAAAATAAGCATGTTCAATGAAGGCCCACAAGAGGTCAAAGGTCACATCAATGTATGCTCACTGATCCAATGTGTAACCAAGACCCCCTTGAAACCGTGTCCAAAGCTTGTCGAACGAAAACCCCTCAAGTTAAATATGAAAATCTGCCCAACCAAAAAAGTGATATGTCGGACTCCCCAAAATAATGCAATGAGTCACCTTAGAGAAACTCTCAAGGCTTGACAGGATTATTCAAATGCTCGGTGTGATACCCATATAAATCCCCAATAGCTCTCTTGTTAAATAGGTTGGTTACTTGTCAGAATATGGTAATGTATCATCTGCCAGATAGCACCTACTCTTATCTTGGCAACAGTAATCACACTTAAGAGGTCAACAGCTAACAGTTGGGCTAAAGGAGCCAAGTGAACTAAGGGCTCGTTTGGGGGAGCTGCGGAGGCGCGGCGCGACACGCGAATGTATTTCTGCGTCGTTTGAGGCAGTGGTGGCAGCACATCGCGATGACAGTTTTGGCATTTTAACGAACCAACGGCTCGTGTTTGTTCGCGTAAGTATTACTTGCGTACCCTAGAGAAGAGAAGCAAGGATTAACAACGCAACGAAGATGATCGGTTAAGATCCTCCTACTCCCTGATCTTCACCGATGAGATGGGGCAGTGTGCATCGCGGCGGTCGTCAAAAGCTAGCGGCTATGAATGGGCCTCACATCGGACCTCGTCGAAGAGGATTGAGTGGCTCGCGGTGGCAAGGGAGCAGACAAGAGAGAGTTAAGACCCACAAAAGCCGTTGTTCTCTTCTTCCTCTTCTCATTTCTCAACAGTGGCAGAGTAGTTCCTCGGCAGTTGCAAGCAAGTTCTGCTCTTCCTGCTCTTGTGACAACCTCCATCAGATACTCACTGAAACCCCTTAAAGATTACTTCCTTAATGTTTTCCCCCTTATTCTCAGCTAAAAGGTTCTTAGCTAAAAGGTTCTCAGTTTTTTGCTAAATTAGGGATTTTGTTTTGAAAAAAGAAAGATTTTGTCATTTCGGAGCTGTTCTTTTCACTCGATCTTTGATCCATTCATGTCATTTATAATAAATTCTATTGTATTTTCACTCGAGTTTGTTCTTAGGCAGGCAATTATGAACTCTCATAATAACCATATGGACAAGGAGTTGATCATTATCATCTTCTTGTCCACGCTTGATGATATTGCAATAGCTCTATCTGCCATTTTTGCCTGGATCTCCTGCCAAAAGAATCATAAAGGTTATCTTTCTGAGTTTTGATCTTGAGAAGAAACTCATTTGAANCAGTTGCAAGCAAGTTCTGCTCTTCCTGCTCTTGTGACAACCTCCATCAGGTACTCACCGAAACCCCTTAAAGATTACTTCTTTAATAGTTTCCCCCTTATTCTCAGCTAAAAGGTTCTTAGCTAAAAGGTTCTCAGCTTTTTGCTAAATTAGGGATTTTGTTTTGAAAAAAAATGATTTTGTCATTTCTAAGCTGCTATTTTCACTCGATCTTTGATCCATTCATGTCATTTATAATAAATTCTATTATATCTCACTCGAGTTTGTTCTGAGGCAGGTAATTATGAACTCTCAGCATAACCATATGGATAAAGAGCTGATCATTATTATCTTCTTGTCCGCGCTTGCTGATATTGCAATAGCTCTATCTGTCATTTTTGCCTGGATCTCTTGCCAAAAGAATCATAAAGGTTATCTTTCTGAGTTTTGATCTTGAGAAGAAACTCATTTGAACTCTAGTTATAGTAATTCATTAGGAAATCTGATGCAGATTCTTCGATTAAAAGGATTTCCTTTGACTCCAATTTTTAGCAAGTTAAGTTCAGTGAAGGTTGTTTGCTAAAAAGTAATTGAATTGATTCGATTAAAAGGATTTCCTTGACTCCAAATGAAGGTTGAAGTGATGCGGCCACACGCATTTTCTTGGTAAGGTAAAGAATAAATAGATGTGAATAGCATAGATTTATAAACCTAGGCAAANATTATAGTAATTCATTGGGAAGTCTGATGCAGGTTCTTCGATTAAAAGGATTTCCTTTGACTCCAATTTTTAGCAAGTTGAGTTTAGTGAAGGTTGTTTGCTAAAAATTAATTAAAATGATTCGATTAAAAGGATTTACTTGACTCCAAATGAATGTTGAAGTGATCCGGCCACACGTATTTTCTTGGTAAGGTAGAGAATAAATAGATGTGAATAGCATAGATTTATAAACCTAGGCAAAGATCAAGAAATATATGATAAATATCATGTCAATTGGGACATTCAAACAATATTATCTAGAAGAGTAGATATTAGCACAATATCGAGCGGAAAACCAAAAAGAAATAGAACTTAAAACAACATTCCATCATTAGAATTTGGTAACTAACAAATGAGAGAGTTCATATAGTCATTTGGCCTGTTGTGGTGTTAAAATTTATTGTAATTTTTGTTTCTGTTGTATCATATATAAGACTATCATTGTTTTGTTCCAAACAGTTTAACTAAACAGGGGCAAAATTATCATTTTTCCAGAAACAGCTACCCCACAGTTGTTTTTACACAGCTGCAACAAACAACCAGTCAGCTTCCCCGCAACAGCTTCCCCACAGCAGCTTCCTGGGGCAGCGCAGCTGCAGCTGAAAAGCCGGAAAGCTGCAGCTGCGCCAAACAGAGCCTAAGTCCGATGACCCAAGTACCCTCATAAAATGACAGATTGTCATTAGCTAAGTCGACCAACTATTTAGCCAAGCCAATCGATTGTCCTCGACCAAGCCGATCGACTGTCCTTTGCATGGTTGACGGGCTGACCAACATATGAGAGCTGATCCTCTTCCCCGATTCAGCAAAATCGATCAGATGAACCTGACTGAGTCAAGGGTTAACGATGTCAGACGATTGAATGATAGGTTAGCTGAGCCCGAGATTGTTTGTTTTTTTAATTATCTATCTTTTTATTTATTTATTCATGTACTTATTTATGACTAAAAAATCTAGGGCTGTCAAAACTGCTTGTGTTCGGCAAGTTAAATAGCTCGTGTTTGTTATGTTCGCTAAGTAAATGAGNGTGGTTACATTTGGGTCCGACCCAAGTATTATTTGGGTCAAAAATCCCAACTCAAGCCTGACCCGCCTTCGACACACCAAATTAAACCTGACCCGTATAATCCGTTTATAACATAAGGAATAACAGTTACTCGGGTTAAAATTGGGAAATTTTTGGGTCAATTTCGTGTCAATTTTTGGATAATTTCAGGTTGGTGGGTCAATTTTGGGTTAATTTCAGGTTGGTGGGTCAATTTCAAATAAATTTAGGGTTGCAAGTCACCTAAAAAATTAAACGAGTTAAGATATTTAAAGTTAATTTCAGGTTGGTGGGTCAATTTCAAATAAATTTAGGATTGCAAGTCACCTAAAAAATTAAACTAGTTAAGATATTTAAACCCAAACTCGACAAAAAAATTATTCGAATCAGCCCGAACCTGAACTTTTTGAGTTAGGTTCGGTCGAGTTGAAGTGTCACATCCTTAATTCAAAGCAAGTACGCATAGGTGTATTTAAACACCAAAAGCATCTATAAGTGAACATTACACAAGCATGACCATATCAAGGGGTATTTACATTCATAGCGCACAATTCCTATGTAATTGCATATCTCACACCTAGTTTTTCATATTTACACACATAGCACTCAAATCTTTAATATCACATCAAAAACAGGATTATTACCACCTTTTAAAATTGAAATACTTCTTTTCATGCATAGGTTGTGCTATGTATGCAAATATGAAAGTTTAGCTATGAGATATGTAAATTAAAAACAATTGTGTGCTAGGTATGTAAATTTTACAAATATCAATATCCTTTCTAAAGTTTGATTTCAATAAACCCTATCACCAACTAATACAAAGCTGAAGCAGATAGTCCTATAATTTTACACAGGCAGTTCAATTTTTGCTGATCACTGTCAAATTTCATGAAATTAATGTTGTGACTATTTTCAAAGAAAACTCGTTAGATAGAAAATTAAATCTTCTTAATGAGCAAAAATAGCGCTAACAAAACAACATAAAAAGTTGAAACATAAGAGAAAATAATTGAAGGTATATCTAAAAGAAAATCTTGATCGAGTTAAATCAAGATTATAAACAAAACCATTAGAACTCTTGGACACTTAAAGTTATCCAAGCATCAATGTTTTATACTTCCCTACTTTGTGGGATCCCCGCTAACCCTGCTTTGTGGGATCCCCACTTAGCGGGATAAAAACTTCTTGTTGTTATTGTTGTATCAATGTTTTTATACTTCTCTGGAAGCAAAATAAGAGAGAAGATTTAACTATTAAGTATACAATTTTCATATGTTTCCACTAATACCGAATTATTGATCAACCAACTTTAGCCCTTCGGATCAATCGAATTAACTCTTTTAAGATTGCCCCAACCACATAAAGTGTGAGGAGAGGGGCTTCCAAAAGAAAATTTAAAAAAATAGCACTTTTGTCTTATTTTCAAATACCCAAAAAATTTTCAAAGCATCAAATAGCCCAAAAAAAAAAAACAATGGAAATATAAAGTGTGTTAAAACATAATTTTAATCAAGTTCAATTTATTGAACACAAAACTTTGTTTGTGGTGTAAGGATCATAAGAAACAGTTCAGANCGGGAAATTTTTGGGTCAATTTCGTGTCAATTTTTTGATAATTTTAGGTTGGTGGGTCAATTTTGGGTTAATTTCAGGTTGGTGGGTCAATTTCAAATAAATTTAGGGTTGCAAGTCACCTAAAAAATTAAACGAGTTAAAATATTTAAAGTTAATTCAGGTTGGTGGGTCGATTTCAAATAAATTTAGGATTGCAAGTCACCTAAAAAATTAAACGAGTTAAGATATTTAAACCCAAACTCAACCAAAAAATTATTCGGATCAGCCCGAAATTGTTCATCTATTTCTACACCCCAGAACAAAAAAAATGACATTTTGAGCCGCTACTATTCAAGAAGGAATGAAGTTGTTCAAAATCTTAATTTGCAGCGGTTAGAATTTTTAAAATTATTGGTTAATGGTGTCAATCTTCATTAAAAAAGCTCAAAATTGCTATTTCAAAAAAATCATAATATCAATGGGGGTCGGACTGGTTAAGAACTATGACACTTCCATTTGAATATCCATATAGCAACGTTCATCTATTTTTTAAAAGCAAGCCGCTGGCGAAACAAAAATGTAAGATTTACATGCATACCAATCAATTCTTATGTATTTACATATCTAACACCTAANTAAATCAACAAATAAAAAAATGTAAATTGACAAAATTGTGATACCACATGGTGACTTACATAGCCACATGAATGCATGTGGTTGAGCCACAGTGCAACTTGGCCATTCATGTTGGGTCTGAAATTTTAATTGAAACCCTAAGAGCCAATCTGGCAATGAATTTAGAGTGTGATTCAATGAAAATCTTGTCAGATTATTAGTTTAGACAAAATAATGTTGCAGATTTGATAAATCTAGATTTCATGAATTTTGGCTTTAAATGCAGTGGATTGGTGGATTCAGTAAATTTGGAATGGGTGCATCACGTGGAAGGAAGGTGTGTGTTAACTTCCTCCAGCAGCTGAAGGAGGAGAAAGATGGCAGTTTTGTTCTATGTATATCATGATCTCATCATTGCCTTCCCGGTTAGCTCTAGTCAAGATCGTATCGTAATGGTTTGGTTACAAATGCAATGATTTGAGGCAAAATCTTAAGGGGGAGGAACATGTGCAAGGGTTTCAGATAGAGATGGGAACGGTCTTTTGGTGAAACCATGAGAGGGAGAGTGATGTAATGTGACATCCCAATTTAGAGAATCCATATTTAATATTTACATATGTTGGAATGCGATGGATGGAGGGATATTTTTTTTTTCTTTCATCATACATTAAATATATATGTGCATAAACATAATATACTTATCACTACAAAACCCTAGCTTCACCAAACTAAGAAACTTAAGGAGAATTCAACCTAAAATTTAGAGTACCTTGAAGTATCTTTTAAGGATCTGTTTNTTGCATAAACATAATATACTTATCACTACAAAACCCTAGCTTCATCAAACTAAGAAACTTAAGGAGAATTCAACCTAAAATTTAGAGTACCTTGAAGTATCTTTTAAGGATCTGTTTCTTGCAACTTGTAAGGGAGAAATTGACATGTAAAAAGGAGAAATAATTTGGAGAATTTGAGATTTAGAAAGAGCCTTTGGGAAAAAAATATTTGAATCGATCCCCTACATACCCTCTAGACAACTACTATCGAATGGATAGAGAAAAGTTGCAANTATGTAAAAAGGAGAAATAATTTGGAGAATTTGAGATTTAGAAAGAGCCTTTGGGAAAAAATATTTGAATCGATCCCCTACATACCCTCTAGACAACTACTATCGAATGGATAGAGAAAAGTTGCAAGAGAAAATAAATTTTTAGGACTTAATAAAATCTCTCGGTTTATTAAAATATTGTGCAATTGATTGGGGATTACTAGATTGAAACTTTGATCTTTGAGGAACCCTTTCCATCAGGCTGAGGATGTTAAATCAAGCGCTACGTTGGGAGGTAACCCAAATATTATCTAATGTGTTAAAAATGTTTTTACACTTGAAACTTGCTTTTAAATTATTTTAAATTTTCATTTAAATTAGTTTTGAGCCTTATCCTTCCACGACATGATGAATGCATTTGCTACATATTTCGCATTCCTATTTTCTGATATTCATGCGACCACTCATGTATTTACTTGTTTCTACGCTTACCTACTTTTAAATTTAATACTACTTCATGCAACTCATATGTTAGAAAAAAACAAGTTTGGGGGAAAGGAAAATTCACCTTATTACAAACCTAAAAATAGTCTACATAGCCCAGTAAAAGACTCAATTTTCACTTGGTAACTCCTATTAGGACTTCTGATTGACTCCAACCAGTTATCATAAATTATTAAAAGTTAATAATTGTCATTTAGAAAATATTAACATTAACGAGTTAATAATAAGATTTTAGAAATTAACAACTTCAGACTTTACTTAGTATAACCTATAGATTATTTTAAAAAAAGTGATTTAAATATCGAGTAGCAAACCCAAAGTATCTTTAATCATGAGTCAGTTTAGTTTAACCAGTTTTAACATGATCTTAACTTTTAACTAAAAAATANCTACTACTTCATGCAACTCATATGTTAGAAAAAAAACAAGTTTGAGGGAAAGGAAAATTCACCTTATTACAAACCTAAAAATAGTTTACATAGCCCAGTAAAAGACTCAATTTTCACTTGGTAACTCCTATTAGGACTTCTGATTGACTCCAACCAGTTATCATAAATTATTAAAAGTTAATAATTGTCATTTAGAAAATATTAACATTAACGAGTTAATAATAAGATTTTAGAAATTAACAACTTCAGACTTTGCTTAGTATAACCTATAGATTATTTTAAAAAAAGTGATTTAAATATTGAGTAGCAAACCAAAAGTATCTTTAATCATGAGTCAGTTTAGTTTAACCAGTTTTAACATGATCTTAACTTTTAACTAAAAAATATAACTTGGAGGTGGAACATTAAAAATATCAAGTATTAGTTTTATTGCTTAAGAAACATTATCCTTCTTCACATTTTAAAGGTTAAAAAGAAAAAGTTGCCAACAAAATATAGTAATTCTTGGGAGCAAAAGAAAAAAAAAAGAAAGTAAAAAGGTGAAAAATCCCTGAGAAGAAGCTTAAGGTTGGAACAATAAAAATCTAATGGAATAAAAAGAAATCAGAAGACGGTCTAGTGAGACTTACATATTAAGTTTTTCCTTGACTCTTTAATTTAAACCATGTTAAAAGTTATGCTCAAGGGTGAGATTTAAGTTAACGTTAAGTTGGCTAATATCCATTAAAATTGTATTAAATATATTCAATGTTAGTAAAAGAGTCTTTAAATAACATCAAATTAAGAATCTATGGAAGTCACTTCAAAATCTCAAATTAGGGAAGATAACCTGTTGTTAGAAGAATTGTTAGTAAGACTTAAAAATAAACCCAACACCTACACCCAAAGTTGGTCAACCTACCTAGCTTCAATTTGAATTATAATAACCCTAGTTTAGAAAATCAACAATTGGAGATCACCGAAGTTTATCCTATAGGAAGCTAGAATAATCA
>JXCR01076322.1:0-11681 GCA_002079205.1 Phalaenopsis hybrid cultivar
TGCTGATAATATTTTGCATGTCTTCGAAGGAAGAACACAGATTTGCAAGGATAAAGTTCTCTTTGTCTGAAGCAATTCAATTTATATCTGGAGATAGTTTAAATACGAGCAATCATCAAATGTTTTCACATCACAATATTAAAGAATAACTGAATTCTCAAAGTGGCAACGGATAAGATTAAAAATAAAGAGAGTGTCAGAAGAAATAAGAAAATCTCTAGGTGAAAAAAACTATAGAAAACGCTACTCACGGTGCGGCCTTCAATGGCGTGTGTATCTTGAAGGACTAGGTCGACAATGGATGGATCCGCGAAGACAACGAATCCGAAACCCCTTGGCTTACCGGTGATTTTATCCCTCATCACCGCTGTCTGCAGGACATTTCCGTATTTACCGAAGTGATCGCTCAGCTTCTCTTCAGTTGTTTCCCAAGAAATTCCCCCGATAAAGAGCTTCCCCTTATCAGAATCCATCGATCCCTTCTCCCTCAACCAAAATGATCTGAAGGAATCTAGGGTTTTCAGGAAAGATATGGCCGCTGCGGCGGTATGTGAAACCTGAGCGAAGGTCGAACGAGGAAACGAGTGTAGAGAAGATTGGAAGCCCCGCTGTTGAGACGGATGCACGGACGGCCGTGATGCTCCCAATCGTGCTGATTAGAATTACATTTTGTTCCTAACAGAAAATTTTGATTTGTACTCACAATATCCAAAAAAAAAAAATATTACATTTGAACTCCTGTGCTAATGCAGAGCTACTTGCAGAGTCCAATCTCTAGCTGAGACATGAAAAATCGGGCTCATCTTCATTAAAAATAAAAACGTGTGACCCGATCGGATCTGTGTTATTTATTCTTGCCGCCGTGTTAAAGAAATATTTTATCGTGTTATTCTGAATATTTTTCGCGTTATTCATGCGTTATTGTTGTGTTATTGAGGTGATTTTGAGAGACTATTGTTCTTTAAACAACAATACCAACTCAAAATGACTTACATAACACATGAATAACATATCAGTATAAATTTTTATTTTGTTATTGGATTGTATCACATGAATAACACATTATAAACACATTAAAAACAACGAGTGAGTTGATTTTGAGATTTTATTGTTCTTTAAACAACAATATCAACTCAAAATCAACTTCATAACACATGAATATCACATAAGTGAAAATTTTCGTTTTGTCATTAGATTTTATCACTTCAATAACACATGAATAGCACACAAATAACACCCTGAAAACAGTGACTTCGGTGATTTTGAGAAGTTATTGTTCTTTAAACAACAATACCAACTCAAAATCACTTCCATGACACATTAATAGCACATCAGTAAAAATTTTTATTTTGTCATTTGTTTGAATCAACTCAATAACGCAACAATAACATACAAATAACGTGGGGAATATTCAGAATAATGTGAGGGAATATTCATATGCGATGAAATATTTCTATAAGGCATCGATCGACCCGAGTCGTGTGGTTTCGTTTTTTTTTTTCATTTTTTATGTAAATGGGTCGGCCTTTCACGTGTTAGCTCAAGGTTAGATTCCGCAAGTAGCTCTGCATGTGGAGTCTGCTTGCGGAGTCCGCATGTAATATTTTTTCCATAATCTGAGGGGGCAATTGCAGCTTATTAAAAAGAATTTGTGAAGTTGTTTAAAATAATTTGATGCTAAAAAAAAATTTATAGTGGTTGTCAAAAAAATTTTTTTTAAGGCAGACCGTAGTTAAAAAGTTGTCACCGCTCATAGTCAGGATTGGTGGGAAAACGTAGATTTTTGTGACAGATTTTTTAAAAACTGTCAAAACAAAATTTATCCAAAAGAACAAAACTATAGTGTTTATTTTTTAGATTAGTTGAAATGATACAGCGTATATTTTTGCTATAAAAATTGGTGAAATTACCTCTTTTGTTGGTCATTTTTTTAAGAAAAATTTACATATATACCGTAATGTTTACTGTAACAAACACCTAACGTTACACCTAAATGTTAATATTTACATTTATGATACTTTTGTATCTTAAGTTCATGCATGAAAATGTATATTTCAGGTTTAAAAAGTGAGTAATAGCAGCAATGTTTATGTGACAATAAAATTTTGAGGGATATGTATATAAATATGAAAGTTTAGGTGTTAGATACCAAAATATATAAGAACTGTGTGGCATGCATGTAAATGCCACGAAAATATTAACTAGGCATTGGGCTGCGCGGGGGACGGGCTTGGCATGAGACTGGCTTATTCGAGCTATGACTGAGTCAAGGCAGTCTATAGTCGGGCCAAGTCTGCCATCAAATTTCTATTTTTTTATAGCCAAGTTTACTCGTTATAAACAAGCGTATGACAAACATGTCAGGCTACTCACCTAATGTCTAGGTCTAGTCACCACAAATGAAAATAACTAAATAAACTTCAAAAAAAAAATTAAATTAAATTCTTTACAAAAGAATAATTAAAAATAAAATATAAGGGAGAGTAAAGATGCTTAGATTCTCGCTTTTTTGTGATCTCCATTTGGCAAATAGATTTTAGTCCAACTCCTAATAAATAATCCTTTGGAACTCATGACCTTTAAATCTTAAAATTATACTACTAGTCTTCATTTTTTAAGATGTCATTTATCCCATGTCTCTTTGCCCAAAATTTATATCTTTGGGATCCAAGAATCGATCAAGATTAAGCCGATAGCCTAAAGTCATTTCCAATTACTTGGCTTATAGACCAACCATAACATATTACCTTTCCATTCATGTACTTATAACTCTTAATATCTTTCCATAAGGTTTCACAATAGTGTTATCAGTTACTTATTGATCGAATCTCAAAAAAACTGACCATTTTCATTATTTCTTGGTCATGCCACTTAGAGGACAACTAGTATTATATACCAAGATTTTCTTAGTGTGCATGCTAGTCTGTTTTGTATATGATGGTTAACACTCCACCCATCACCAATGTACATTGAACCTATTTAAGCATATTCAATCCAAAGTCTGTCAGGTTGCTACATGTCGTTTGTACTAATATCCAACCGGAACCAAGGATAAATGAGTCACAAGTTAATTAAAAGGCGGTTATAACAACCCTGTATACACTAATTAAAGGTCGCCAACCACAATTATTAATAAAGGCAGTAGCATGCACTTTTAGGCCTTTTTAACAACTCTTTAGGCACCAATTAAAGGTCAACCAAGTCACTGTAATACCTCCTCATTCAGCAACATACAAGGCATCACAACCTGCGTGAATTACAAATGAGTCATTCCCCTCTTCTTCTTCACCTTCTTCAAAAACCAACATAACAGAATAACTTATACATATATGTTAATAATGGACTCTTATCCCTTATTATATCATAAATATGTGTCTCAAAGTCAAACCAAGTATATGTAATCATTTTAACATATCTTACTCCATTTCTCCCTCTTCTTTACAGTGACACTCCTCTCATATCAAATTATCTATGCCAGATTTTTATTTTAATGAGAGAATAAATTTCATTTGAAATCTTCTCCTTTCAACCTCAAGTTAGGATGTATTTTTTTTAAGTCAAAGGCTCTTATTATGCATATTTCCTTATTAACTGCACTCTCCTCTCTCTAGTTGACCAAATGGCCCCAAAACAATATTGGACCATTTTTTTTATTGTTTTAGTGCTCACGTTAAGACCCTTTCACTTTAAAATTAAATTATATTCAAGAGAATAAATTAATATCACTTTTTATTATCAAATCAATAGTTGTCAATTCTTATAAAAACACTTTAACTTGGTATAATATGAATGATTACACTAAACTTTCATCGTATTCTGCAATCTTAATGACACATTCTTGATGGTGGTGATGAACTAGTAGATTATTCAAAATTGCACATATAGGTTATTTTCTCTATTACTGATAAGAGGAATGGGCCATGAAGAATGTTCATCACCAACTAAGGAAGATTGATAGAGTGAAGCCAAGTGATATAAGCTGAGCACTTGTCTTTTATAGAATATGATTGTCATATGTTGCTCACTTATAATCTTTACTTATAATATGATATATTCATGTTGACTATACATCCTAAAGTCAACAAATGATTCTAAAATTGGATGGAAATTATCCATTCGATAAAAATAAACCAATATTCTCTTCCTATTAAACATGGGAATCAGATTATATCAAGTTCTAATAAAGCTAATCTTCTAGCTTTAGCTTTAAGTTACAAAATGACATTATCTAAAGATATTTTTTGTGTTTTCATAGAATTTCATGTTTGCTTTGTCAACTTGTCAAAACATATGATCATTATATGACCCATCAATATGTTTTATTCCAATAGTTTAAATTTGGTGATCTTAAATAGCAAGGTTTATGAGTTGCTTGCTTGTAGGTATTAGAGTTTGAAAAAATAAGCAAGACACCCAATGAGACATCATCTTAATGATTACAATATTTATCCCATAAGTCATGCTATGAAGAATTTTATACAATTAACTTTCCTAAAATACTTTTCTCATAAATTATGATATAAATACAGTGAGTTGTGACACTAGTGACTCATGAATGCTCGCACATGAGTAAAAAACTCAATGAGGCCTAGTTTAATTGTTAATACTCTACTCACATCACCTCAATGTTCTAGGACAAGATTATAGTGGTCTATATGGTAAACCAAAAAGAATCAATGATTATAATTGCATGTATCAAAAAAAGGAATATACAAATAGTTTTTACTCATTGATAGTGAGTCTACTCACTACTATATTCAATTATAATAACAGAAAATGCACAAAGTATTATGCGTAGCATGTTGAGCAAGCATGTGGAAGACCACCCCTCTAAGAAGTTTTGGGCTAAGTCACCTTGTGTAGTGATAAATTATGGTGCTAACATGTTCAATCACATTTTGTCCTTTTCCCTTAATGAGAAGGGGAATTACCACAGTCTAACTACATCATTGGAAACAACATTATACTTGAAAGTACAAATAATTGTAAGAATTTAGCCAAGTGAAGGTTAGGGTCTTTTATGAGTGATCCCTCAAACTAATTGTTATGAGCTATTTGGATAATGGCAAGTTCAAGTTCAAAGGAGGAGACTTCTACAACAAAGTTGATAATACTCAAGTGAATTTCCTCTACTTATGAGCTAACATACACCCTAAGGGATCTAAGATATTCTTCTTGGGGATTTTCCATTACAAAGTATTTAATTTTAAGAATTGTGTTTTTTTTTTAACTCATTGTCTATTTTTTTCATTCTTAGTCAAAGGGCATTAAATCTGTCGTTTTGATTATATGCATGCAAACGTAGAGCTAGTATGTGTGTGACCCTAAATCTAACAAAAAACACAAATTTACACAAATACACATAAATAAGACAAAATAAGAATATATGCAAAATAACATTTTCAGAAAACTTAAGACATGATTTTTTTAAAAATTTTCTAACACTTAAAAATATCAAATAGAATACGATAAAAATATGACACTACAAGTTTCAAGTCTAAATGCAAACAGTTCAACTAAATTCTCATAGAAATAGAAAATTAATGTCATTATATGGAAACAATGCCAAAAATTGATGCCCAAAATTATTGTGAAGCAGACAGCAATCATGTCAATGTATGTGTTGCATAAGTATCATATAGATTTGAGTCCATGTGTAGATCTAGCGAGAAACGATTCAACATTCAAAATATGAAAATTTATAGTTTGATAGCTTTAAATCTAGCCTAAGGTATTTGAATTTTGAAAATTTTAAAGTTATTAATCCTAATTTTATAAAAAACTAAGAAACCTATGTAATTTAAATGAGAGTTTCTATCAAATGAAAGATTCTCTCATAAATTGGTCTTAGAAATGTAGATTTAGTGATAGTGTTATTTAGTTTCAATCAAGAGCGAATTTCTTCCTTGGCCCCTTTCGAAAGTCAAAGAAGGCTTGGGATTTCAAGTTATAATTTAGTTCCCTAAATCATGCAAAAATCCTCATGATTTTATTTCTTCTTATACAATTGCACGAACCTAGAATTAATATTTTTAATTCTCCTAATTTAGTTGTTTTAACCTAATTGTTCTACTATGTTTTTTTTTTTTTTTTGAAACTCATACTTCACAAAAAAATTAACAAAATAACTAACCATGTTGAGAGTAAATAAGAGTAGAAGGTTAAAACCACACCATAGGGAAAGTTTAATTCAATCACATAAGAAAGTTAAACCCCATATCCTTAGACTGTCAATTCAAGGGAGTGAATGAAATCTAAGTGTTGCACATGCTTTGAAACAAAAAAATAGCATTTCATTTATCAAAGCAAATTAAATACAAGAGTTTAGAAGTGTGAGAACACGATAACATACACCATTTGAAATTCTACCATCATACTTGTTTCCTTCTCCACAAGATTTGAATGAGTAGCATGTACAATACAATTACACGAGAAGTTGGTCTCACATCTCCNGTGATAGTGTTATTTAGTTTCAATCAAGAGCGAATTTCTTCCTTGGCCCCTTTCGAAAGTCAAAGAAGGCTTGGGATTTCAAGTTATAATTTAGTTCCCTAAATCATGCAAAAATCCCCATGATTTTATTTCTTCCTATACAATTGCACGAACCTAGAATTAATATTTTTAATTCTCCTAATTCAGTTGTTTTAACCTAATTGTTCTACTATTTTTTTTTTTTGAAACTCATACTTCACAAAAAAATTAACAAAATAACTAACCATGTTGAGAGTAAATAAGAGTAGAAGGTTAAAACCACACCATAGAGAAAGTTTAATTCAATCACATAAGAAAGTTAAACCCCATATCCTTAGACTGCCAATTCAAGGGAGTGAATGAAATCTAAGTGTTGCTCATGCTTTGAAACAAAAAAATAGCATTTCATTTATCAAAGCAAATTAAATACAAGAGTTTAGAAGTGACAGAACACGTTAACATACACCATTTGAAATTCTACCATCATACTCTTTTCCTTCTCCACAAGATTTGAATGAGTAGCATGTACAATACAATTACACGAGAAGTTGGTCTCACATCTCCTCGAAGAAACCCTCCTCACAAAACTCTCCTCTTGCTCTCTTATAGACTTTTGACTTCCCATGCACTAGAAAGGGTGCACTTTCCTCCTTCAGATTACACTAATTTAAGTCTTACCTCACAAAACAATGTAAATTGAGACTTTTGAATTGTAACCTCGCGTGTGTGAATGCCTGGTCACCCACAATTAGAGTATGAGTGCATATTGCTTTGGTTTTGGGCGCCTGGGTGTCTGGTCCTCTGATTCCAGGTATCGGTTCAACACTTTTAGAGTATGTTTCATCCCTTTTATTCTCCAAACTGTCGAATCACTTGTATATTGCGTAAAATACTAAAGTAATTATATAAAATACTAAAATACACACATAAAGAAAAAAAATATCATAGACATAATATGCACATTTGATACACATGAGATCTTAAAGTTATTCAACATAAGCATAAAATTAATAGTCAAGTTGATAAAAATCCATACAATTCATACTTCAACAATCAAAATTTTTCTACATTTAAAAATTCAGTGCTAATATTATTATTTTTTATATTATTATTAAGCTTTAGGTACTTATCACCCAATTCCTATATATTTATATATTCAATGCCTAAACTTTACTTTTAACATTTCTACCATCGAAATTATTCATATCACATTAGAAATACCAAAATGTTAACTTTTAAATAGTGAAACACACATTCTCATGCATAGATATGTTGATATATTAAAAGAGAGTGATTCATGACAAGGACTTCTATTTATAGACATAGGTTTTAGCATTACAAAAGTACATATTGGTCTTCTTATTATTAACATTTCAGGGGGACTCTTTGATAATTATAGAGTTATCTGCATATAATATGGTCGGGGACTGATTCGATCAATGAGAGTTGTCGATCGTTTGATGTTCTTGATTTGATCGATATCTAATCTGAAAGAGATTCTCTTGTCGATCGTCTTGAGGACTGATCTTCGCTCCGCGAAACTTCTCCTGACACATTTTACCAATCCTTCGGATAAGACGCTTTACTTGCCAACAACCAGTTCAAGGCCATCATCAACAACTGTCCAATCGTCAGTATCATCCTCATGAGTCATTTTCCTATCTTGAGATTCATGCTGAAATATTTTTATATACACAATATATATGTATGTATAAATAAAAAATTTGATGTTAGATATGAAAACACATAGAAATTGAGTGATATGTATCTAAATCTACCTTATTATTATCAAACTCATAAGAAACTACTTTATTTACAATCATTCTTGCATCAAATCCTCACCTTTTTTTCTTTAACAAATACACCATCAACCGCACAAATGTCAACAAAACTATAAACAAAAATGAAATTTAAAATAAACAAATTCAAGCCCCTACAACATCCACCTCACACCTCATCTCCATCCAGATTTCCATTATGTGGCTGCTGAGCTCCCTCCAGCAAAAAAAAAAAAAAACCCCAACTTTAACCAAGCTCCAGAAACCTCATCTCAATCTCCCTTCTTCTCCCAACACCCCCTAAAAAAAAAGCCATTTTTTCCTTCTTCCCCCTCCCTCCACACCCCCGCCATGTCCACCTCCAGCCTCAGCGGCCTCTGCTCAAGTTTCCATGGAAGCTTGACTGTTAGTGGCGAGCACAGAGCTGCTCTCAGAAAAGCCTTCTCCTCCCCTGTTCGAACCTCGAAGCCTTTGAGGCTCTGTCCGATGATGAAGAACGTTAATGAAGGCAAAGGTTTCTTCGCTCCTGTTGTAATTCTCACAAGAAACATTATTGGGAAGAAGAGATTCAATCAGCTTAGAGGGAAGGCGATTGCTCTTCATTCTCAGGTACTTTTTTTTATTATTAGCACTGCTTCTTTCTTTTATTTATATTTTTATTCTGTGCAAAGGAAAAAGAAGAAAAATGTGTTGGATTGTAAATTTATGTGTTTTGTAGGTTATTACTGAGTTTTGCAAGACTATAGGAGCTGATGGGAAGCAGAGGCAGGGGTTGATTAGGCTGGCTAAGAAGAATGGGGAGAAGCTTGGTTTTCTTGCTTAGGGATTATTTGAGAAAAATGAATTTATTTTTATTTAAAGAGTTCTCTTTTCATCTATTTTATCTTTTTTATTTCTTTTAATTTGAACTGAGGGCTGTGAATGCTAATGAAGAATTATTTATAGGGAATAATGTTTTTAGTTCTGAAAATGAGTTGCATTTTGCTATAGAAGCATAGGTTTTAGGTCTGTGCAAGCTCATTGCTATAGTATGAAAGAATGATAATTTTGATTGAGTGCGGGCAACAGCTGCAATACACTTGATCGTGGCGGCTATTTTTCCTCATTTCTGCCTCGATGGGAGAATCGCAATCGTTGTCCGCACGTATGAAAAAAAATTTCCTACGATTAAGCTTTTTTTTTTTTTTTGCACTAAGAAAGGTTGATACTTGAAGCTCTCCGAGCCTGAATAAAAATGATATTTTTTTCATGAATTTGCATGAGATTTACATATATACTGCATCAATCATATGTATTTATACGCCTAAAAATCAAGTTAATATTTACATTTGTACACATTAGTGCCTAGGGGTGTAAATGAGCCGAACACAAGTGGAGCCAGCTCGTGTTCGGCTCGTTTATATTTCGAGCTCAAAAAGTGTATTTGTGTTCGACTCGTTTGCTTAACGAGTCGAACACAAGCTGGTCACGAACAAAGAGTCCTTTGAACAACTCTAATCATGTAGTCATAAGACAATAAGAGTTTGAGCAAGATTTAAAAATTATTATTTATTTTAAAACATCATTTGAATCTAATTTAATAATTTTTATTTTATTTTCTTAATCAATATTTTAATTGATTATAAATCTTTATAACCTTGTAGTCCATTAGATTATAAATCAACATTTTATATATATATATACTTGATGAGTAGTATTTCGAGCCAAAAGAAACCGAACACGAACGAGCACATCTTAATTCGTGTTTGACTCGTTAACTTATCAAACGAAATTAACGAGCCGAACACGAGCTTTTTAACGAGCTGAACAGGAGTTGTTCGCGAACAACGAGCCATTTTGACAACCCTATTGGTGCCATTATAAAAAATTATGATGAAGAATGTCAGAAAATTATTTTACTTAATGTGAAGAATCAATTTCAGCATATTTTTCATTAACAAGAGAAATGTTTTAAAATAATATTTTTTTTACACTTTTTGCATATAAAAAGCTTAAAAAGAGCAAAACTTTTAAAATCGGTGATTATTCTAATTCCATACATACATATATTATTGAAGTATTTAGATTTCTAACACCCAAAATTTGCTATTTACATTTATAACACCTTGATGACATAAACCAGCAAGAAATATGCACTTTACCTTAAAAAGATAGTGACGGCGATATTTTTGTTATGATAAACATTCGAGTTATTTGCATGTAAATATGAATGTTTGGGTGTTAGATATATAAATATAAAAAATTGTGTGGTATATATGACAATAACACAGCAATGAAAAAGGGAAAAAAATAATAATAAGAAGGAATAGAAAGCAGTACAGAAGTTCATAATCATATAAAAAACAAAAATTATTCCATTTTAATATGATCTCAGAGACACGATAATTAATATCCAAAGCTATTGAATGAATATAAATGATCATAATTATAATAATATCTCAGAACAGTATCTTAGTTGCACAACATAATTATAGAGAAACTCAATAGTATTTCATTTCTCCTCTACACACTGTAACGACCTCCTCTGCTTGATTTATCTCTTCTGGAGTCATCCTGCAAAAATAACATAACAAGACCACAAGATGGGTAGGATCAGTAAGAATTTGAGGCATTTACAAGCCTACATGTCTCATAACTAACACCCAATTCTTATGCATTTACATATCTCATACCTAAATTTTACTTTTTTGTACATTTATATCATCCAAATCTTTCAAATCAGGTTGAAAATAACACTATTTTAACTTCTAAAAAGAGAAATATGACTTTCGTGAATCTTAGATAAGGCGGCGTATATGTAAGAATTGAAGTTGGGTTGTTATATATGTAAATAGATAGAAATGAATTGGTAGGTATGCAAACATACATGGTAACTGTATAAAATCTTATCGGTGGTATCCAATATCTCCTTCCACTTCCTTCCAATGCTCATCTGCAGAAATGAGAATTTGAAAAATAAAAGAAATTTAGCATTTTAAAATAGTAAATTAAAAGCCTTGCAACTTGACATAGTTTGCATCTAAAGTATTTTGTTGCCGCTGACAATCTGATTAAAAGTTTTAGGCTATAGTGATTAAAAAAAGTAAGCTGCAATTCACTAAAAGTTTACAATGTAGTTTGGACAATTTAGTAGTTTACTCGTATATATTTTTTTGCCTAATACTTAAAAAAGATTAATCATTTAGTGATTTTGCCCACCCTAAAAATAATACTGATTCTGCAGCTGTAGCTTATCCGATGAGATAAGCAGAAGTTTGCAAAGTATTATGAATAGTTTTCATGATTTATTCACTAGTAAGTAGCTCTCTTCTCTCCTTGGCTGCACCTCCTATTTCTGAATTTCAAATTATAAATTGCAATTAAGTCCTTCCTAAATACCTATTTGTAGATTATGAAAACTCTACAGTTTAAACCATTTGCTTGCCCAGAAGA
>JXCR01076355.1:0-10374 GCA_002079205.1 Phalaenopsis hybrid cultivar
TGTTCTAAAGGCTGTATTTAGTTCATCTTCTAGTGACATTTTAATTTGATTATATCCCGACATTCCATCTATAAATGAAAATATTACATGTGCGGATGCAATATCTAACATCAATTATGGAATTGGAAGGGGAAATTCATCTTTCGAACAGACTTTATTTAAGTCCTTGAAATCTACATAGACTCAAATTTGTCCATTTTTCTTCCTTACTGGCACTATATTAGCTAGCCATGTCGGATATTTTTCTTCTCGGATGAAGTTTGCTTTGATTAAATTCTTAACTTCAGAGAAAACTTGTTGTTCTATTTCAACACACATCCTTCTTGGTTCTTGTTTAACTGGGATTACAGTTTGATCTATTCCAATTTTATGGACTGCAACTTTTGGAGCAAGTCCTGTCATTTCGTCATAGCTCCAAGCAAAACAGTCTTTATATTCTTTTAACAATTTGAATATTTCCTTTTTTTCTTTGTTGTTAAGGAGAGAATTAATAAAAGTTGGTTTCAGGCTATCATCAGTTCCCAAGTTTGTTTCTTTTAGTTCATCCATTGTTGTTTTAATTTCTTCTTCAAATTCTAGTGGTGCATGGTCTATCTCGAGATCCAATGTTTGCTCAGTATTAAATGTTTCGGTGACAACAAGGCAAAATTCTATGTCATCCAGGGGTTCTATGGTACCAAACCCTATACCTTCTTTAGATTTATGATGTCGTTTGCTATATTTCCATAATTATTCAAAAATTTGAGATTGATTCAATGACCAAGTTTTATTCATCAAAGTATTTTTAAATAACTTTTGAACACACGGAGAATAAAGCTCAAAAGGAATTTTCATTAATTTCATAACATTTTCATTTTCATCTTCTAGCTTTACATCTATTTCAGAACTAGAAGATGTATTACCAAGCTAAAATTTTATAGACTTTCCATTTTCACTATGTACTTCTTTGACCACTATGTCCTCAATTTTTGAAGGAGAAATCGAGGTTAGATCATAGCGTGTATATAATGATTAATTTGTTCATACATTGATTTAAATTGTTCATTTTCCTCATTTTCTTCAAGAGATATTTTGAAATGTGGTTCTTTTATCTTTTCTTTTTCTTTTTCAGAGTCCAGACAAATCTTGAACTTTGGTGATTTCTTTTTGTTAAATGCTAAATTCCTTCTTTCTCGCCTTTGACCTCGGCCTCTACTTCTGACATGACTTTGAAATAGACTCTTATGTATCAAAGAAGAGATTTCATCAACTTGTTTCTCTTTATTCTCTTCATTCATTTTCTTTTTATCTATATTGTCTTTATTTANTATGTATTTTAAGGAATTAGAGAACATGTTCTGCTTTGACTTCTCGAAGTGGCACTACCTCTGCCAATTTAGAGAAATAATCTGTAGCAGCCAAAATAAATTGATGTCCTTTAGATGATGGAGGATCTATTGGGCCCACTATATCGGTGCCCCAACATTCAAATGGCCAAGATCCAATTGTTGGATGTAACATATTTGGCAGTTGATGCAAAATCACTCCATGAACTTGGCACTGATGACATTTGTTTGCAGTTTCAAGGCAGCCAGTCATCATTGTTGGCAAATAATATCCCATTAATTTGATTTTCATCTTCATTTTGGGCCCAGATTGATGTGCTCCACATAAGCCTGAGTGCACTTCTTTAACAATCTTCTGGGCTTTTGATTGACTCAAACATCTTAACCAAGTTTGATCAAAAGATCAATGATAAAGAACATTATTTACCAAGGCATAAGACAATGCTCTTTGTTTAATTTGTGTTGCCAAAGATTTATTTCCTGGCAATTGATCCAACATTTTTGTTGCGATAGATTGTGTAAAATTTAATTAAATATAATCAATTAATATTTAGATTTTACGCAAGTATATGTATCGTTATCAAGTAATAATGGACTTTCTATTTAAGCCCCAAGCATCGATCTATGGGGAAGGTTTAAATTGGAAATAACAAATTTGCTAGAAAATTCACAAAAAGGCAATTGAAATCACTGTCACTAATTTCAATTGTTGAGATGTAATCAAAATAAAACTTCTAAACTATTATCAAATCAAATATACAAAATTTAAAATAGTAAATACTAATCTATTAACTATGTTTATGTAACAGAGATTCTTATGTGAAAAAAACATCCTTCGCAAGACAATGAGGCTATGGTAAAATGAGATGAGATAAATGTTCATAATATGTATTGTGCCAAATATGAACAATTTTAATTCTCTACCCTGATACAATGCATAGAAAATCATTGGCTATTCTCAGTGTTTAGTCCCTAAATCTGTGGCTAGGCTAGGAGGATACCGACTCCCACTTCCCTTCACCTGACGGCTAGCTCTCGCTTCAATTTAAAACAGTAAGACAAAATTAAAGATTTTAGTCTGTCACCCTAAAGGTTCTCTAATTCTACACCCAACAAAGAACATTTCCCTATTTATTTGCACATAATTCCATAAATGATGTTCTCTTTTATGGAATCAAATGAAATCATACTCCATTTCCCATATCATATGTTTCACAGCACATTTTAACAATTTAATTGGCCAGATCAAAAAGTAAATTAAGTTTGGAGTTAAAAAATCATCACAATTTATTTTAGAATTTAATATTGGCATATTCATATTATCTCTTAGGGAGAAAGATAGAGGGACTACTCAGACTTCATGAGAAAGAAATAACAAAACACAAATTTCATATATAAAAGAAAGTTCATACAACAGTAATAAACAAACAATACTTATCTGAAATCTCTTTCTCAAAGCAATTCCTTTGTAGCCTTTCCTTAAAAATGCAGGATGAAGATATCTCTCACTTTTCTCCTTCTCCAACACTCTTACAGAAAGTTTCACACTAAATCTCACCACAGAAACTCTAAACTATGAAAACAAAATAACTAATTGAATCTAATATGAAAGTGCAATGGAATGATGTGGTGCGAAAAATGAAAGTAGAGGAGTGAAAAACATAGAGGAGCACATTTTCTGATGAAATTTGGCCCCAAATAGAGCCCAAGGTTGGTTCTCCAAGAGGTGCCTCCAAAAACTCTTCAAAAGGTCATCCAAATACATTGAACCTTCTAGAAATGGGGTCTGCACTACCTTTGGGGCCATCGGCGCTGAGTAAAAAATCTTCGCGTTAATTTGTACTGCGCCATCGTCACTGCCGGGGCTGAGCCTTTCTTCAAAAACGTCATTTTGACTCCAAATTTTATCCTTTTTTCTTTAAGCTTTAAAAATTAACAACCTGCAAGAAACATCAAAATACTTTCCATTAGTGCAATATCATCAAAAATAGGTATAAAATATGGGTCTAAAAATGCATATATTTTTGGTGTATTAGTAATTTTCCAGTTTGTAAATATTTGATAATCTGCCGTCTCCAATCCTCTTTTTCATTGTCAATGATCATTATCATCTTATCTTTGTCATTCACGTGAAGATTTGTAATGTCAATTGAGGAAAGAACTCGTCGATCTTTTACAAAAATTGGAATATTTTCTTATTTAGGACAAGCAAATTCTTTTACAAGTTTAGCCAAAGCATCTGCTAAAGAATTATTTAGTCTCAGAGTAAAAAAAAATGACACATTGGGAATCTGTCGAAGTAATTTCATAGTGTAATTAAAATATTGTTCCAATTGTGGTTTCAAAATTCTATATTTTCATGCAATCTGATTTATGATCAGTTCAGAATCTCCATAGATGTCGATATGTTTGATGTTCATTGATATTGTCAATTCTAAGCCAATTATGAGTGCCTCGTACTCAACTTCATATTTGTACATGATTCAGTTAGATGATAGGAGAATGATATAATCATCTTGTTTGGAGTAATGAAGATCAATCCTACTCCTGCTTTTCCGGGTATGATTGTTTGTTTGTTTTTGTCTTTTCGAGAAGATGATGCTCCATCAAAATATAATTCCCATCATTCACTGTCTAAATCTTTTATTTCTAATATTTGCTCGTCGGGCAAATCATCATTAAAAGGAGATCCAATTGGAACAGGGCGTGTTGCCAAAAAGTCTGCAAAAATTTGTCCTTTGACAGCACATATCGACACAAATGTTTTATCAAATTGAAGAAATATCATTGCCCATCTTACTAGTCTTCCAAAAAGCGTTGGTCAAGTCATTAAATATTGTAAATATTGACTCTTGAAATAAGGGTTACCTTATGAGATAACATATAATGTCTGAACTTTTGCACTGCAAAGATCAAAGCCAAATAATGTTTCTCAATCGCAGAATATCTTACTTTAGTAGGAACTAGGAAATGACTCAAATAATATAACACATTTTCTTTTCCCTGATCATTAATTTGAGCTAATAAAGCTCCGAGGGAATTATCTAATGCTGTAGTATAAAGGATAAGAGGTCTTCCTAATATAGGGGCTGATAGAACAAAAGGGGTTGTCAGGTATTGTTTGATATTTTCAAAAGCTTGTTGACATTTTTCATCCCATAAAAATTTGGTGTCCTTTCTGGTCAAGGTAGTGAGAGGTTGACATCTACATGAAATATTGGAGATAAAACATTGAATATAGGCTAACTTTCCTTGAAAGGATCGGAGTTGGGTTAAGTTTTTAGGAGGAGGCATGTTTAGAATGGCTTCAATTTTGAGGGGGTCTATGTCGAACAACAAATCCTAAAAATTTTTTAGAAGTGACACCAAAAGTGTACTTTAAAGGATTCATTTTAAGATTAAATCGTCATAATAGTTCGAAGAAAATTCTCAAATCGCACACATGATCCTCTTTTTGTTTACTATTGACAACCAAATCATCAACATAACATTCAAGTTGATTATGTATAAGCTCATCAAAAATTTGTGTCATAGCTCTTTGATATGTCACGCCAACATTCTTTAGTCCAAATGACATCACTTTGTAACAATATATGCCAATAGATGTTCTAAAGGCTGTATTTAGTTCATCTTCTAGTGACATTTTAATTTGATTATATCCCGACATTCCATCTATAGATGAAAATATTACATGTGCGGATGCAATATCTAACATCAATTATGGAATTGGAAGGGGAAATTCATCTTTCGAACAGACTTTATTTAAGTCCTTGAAATCTACATAGACTCAAATTTGTCCATTTTTCTAACTTACTGGCACTATATTAGCTAGCCATGTCGGATATTTTTCTTCTCGAATGAAGTTTGCTTTGATTAAATTCTTAACTTCAGAGAAAACATGTTGTTCTATTTCAACACACATCCTTCTTGGTTCTTGTTTAATTGGGATTACAGTTTGATCTATTCTAATTTTATGGACTGCAACTTCTGGAGCAAGTCCTGGCATTTCGTCATAGCTCCAAGCAAAACAGTCTTTATATTCTTTTAACAATTTGAATATTTCCTTTTTTTCTTTGTTGTTAAGGAGAGAATTAATAAAAGTTGGTTTCAGGCTATCATCAGTTCCCAAGTTTGTTTCTTTTAGTTCATCCATTGTCGTTTTAATTTCTTCTTCAAATTCTAGTGGTTCATGGTCTATCTCGAGATCCAATGTTTGCTCAGTATTAAATGTTTCAGTGACAACAAGGCAAAATTCTGTGTCATCCAGGGGTTCTATGGTACCAAACCCTATACCTTCTTTAGATTTATGATGTCGTTTGCTATATTTCCATAATTATTCAAAAATTTGAGATTGATTCAATGACCAAGTTTTATTCATCAAAGTATTTTTAAATAATTTTTGAACACACGGAGAATAAAGCTCAAAAGGAATTTTCATTTTCATCTTCTAGCTTTACATCTATTTCAGAATTAGAAGATGTAGAACCAAGCCAAAATTTTATAGACTTTCCATTTTCACTATGTACTTCTTTGACCACTATGTCCTCAATTTTTGAAGGAGAAATCGAGGTTAGATCATAGCGTGTATATAATGATTAATTTGTTCATACATTGATTTAAATTGTTCATTTTCCTCATTTTCTTCAAGAGATATTTTGAAATGTGGTTCTTTTATCTTTTCTTTTTCTTTTTCAGAGTCCAAATAAATCTTGAACTTTGGTGATTTCTTTTTGTCAAATGCTAAATTCCTTCTTTCTCGCCTTCGACCTCGACCTCTACTTCTGACATGACTTTGAAATAGACTCTTATGTATCAAATAAGAGATTTCATCAACTTGTTTCTCTTTATTCTCTTCATTCATTTTCTTTTTATCTATATTGTCTTTATTTACTACTGCCTCTCTAGAGAATATCATTTTCTCTATCGGAGTGTAGTATGAAGCATCTTCATGTACGCTAATTTCATGGATAGAAAATGGTTGTAAGTCACCTATGATGCAACATTCATGAAGATGGCACCTTTTTATGTTCATGGAGCCATGGTTGGTCGAGTAAGGCGTTAAAAGAGGGTTCAGAATGAATAATGTGGAATTTTGCCATTGTCACCAAGTCATCAATTTTCAAAAGTAATGTTACGGATCCGACAGCTCGTTCTCCTTATTGATTGAATCCTCATAACATCATCTTATCTGTCGTCAATTTCTCTACACTGATGTCCAAATATGCAAGAGTTCTTAAACTCATGATGTTAATTGAAGCACCAGGATCAATAAGTACTCTTGGAAGTATCATATTGCTGATGTTCACTGTGATATATAACGACCAATTATGTTTAGTTGTACCAAGTAACAAGTCATTAACAGAAAAAGTTATCTTGGTCAGTTTTTCTGATGAGTAAGCCTTGTTTAAAGGACTACTAGCGAGTCGTTAGACAAGTTTTGGGGTCTTGAAGAGCTTTTATTAATGATTCCCTTATTTCTTTAGAAAGAGTAAGGGCATCATAAATGCTCAATTTTGCCCGTAATTTACTTAAATGGGCTACTACATTATAGTCCACTTTATGGGAACTATCGTTATTTTCTTCATTAATCATTTTTGTACTGGAGGAACAATTTTCTTCGGTGTCACTATCTGCTTTTCTTTTTCTTTAGCAGTCATTCTTGAAGGTAAAACCTTTCCACTTCGTAAGTTAATTTCAGTTATTTCTTGTAATATATTATCCAATCTTTTTTCTTCCAAATAGGAAGGTTCCAATTCTATAAAAATTGGTAGTTATCGTAGTTCAAGTGTTATATCTTCAATTTCACTATCAAAGTCATTGTTTTGATTGTCAATAAATCATCAGATTTGTGTATGATTTGAACATTGTCCACAGGATTGAAATCAAGTCGATTATTTTCAGATATAATATCAGAAATAGTCAGGATATAGGCAAAACAAGGATTATTATTATTCATAACAGGGTTATACAGAAAGTCAAACAAAGTGAATGACTCGAGGGATTTTCTCCTTTCATCCAAAGCAACTATCCTAGTAGAACTAGAAACAGAAGGAGGTACATGAGTGATAGTAGCCCCTATATTAACACGACCTCTAGCCATTTTCAATATTTTCTTTTTCTTCTTCTTTTCCTTCTTGGAAGATTGAGCATTTTGAGTGTTTGTGAGAGTCTCCTCAAGAGGTTCGCCCTGAGCACTATTCTTGTCATCTTCGAGAATATATTCATCAACCGAAATCATGTTGATTGAACCTTTTTCAGGTTCTTTCAAATATTCTTTAGGAATAACTCTATTCCCTTCTTTGAAATTACACTCCAGCCAATCTTTAAAGACAAAGAATCCTTCAATTTTGTGTCCCAACATTCTGTGATAAGGACAGTAGTTAGGATGATCTTTCATATCAACTTCCTCAGGTCTCTTGGCTTCAGGCAATTTAAATTCTGGTATCTTTAACAAACTATGGAACATCTTTGCAATAACTTCCATTTTGAATGGATATTCTTTATTTAATCTTTCAACCATCGATTTCTTTTTCATTGGTGTTTATATCAGTGGTTGGAACTGCAATTGTGAAGGTAATTACGACTGTTGTTGGCTATTATTTTGTTTTTTTTGCTTTGGTTCAGGTTGTACTTACATCACCTGCTTACCCTTTTCTATTGTTGTGGATTTCTTTTCAAATGTCTTAACTGGTATAGTCTTTTCTATTGTGCCCATCTTCTTTTCATCTTTTTAAAGATTAGCAGCTTTACTGAGCAACTTTTCAAATGTCTTTATTGTAAATACTTTAAGCACAAATGCTATAGGACCATGAATATTTTTAAGCATAATTTCAACTACATGTTGCTTTTGGAGTTATGATTCACATTTCATGCTAAGATTTCTACAGCGCAAAATATAATCCACTAGGGTTTCTTTAGGTTTCTGCTTTTTTACAACTAGATCTCCAACTATTATGTGGTGTTGTGTTCCAGTGAATCGTTGAATGAAAAGATTTTCCAATTCAACAAAAGTTTTAACAAATCCATTAGGAAGTTCAACATACCAGTTGAAAGCTACTCCTGTTAGGCTATCAACAAGTTGTCAAAAAAAGAAGCATCACTCCCACCTACATTGCAACAACTTGCTCTAAAGTGAGCTAACATTTTTTAATGGAAATCCACGACAACATTCAACTCACTTGAACTGNTTTAGATGATAGGAGAATGATATAATCATCTTGTTTGGAGTAATGAAGATCAATCCTAGTCCTGCTTTTCCGTGTATGATTGTTTGTTTTTTTTGTCTTTTCGAGAAGATGATGCTCCATCAAAATATAATTCCCATCGTTCACTGTCTAAATCTTTTATTTCTAATATTTGCTCGTCGGGCAAATCATCATTGAAAGGAGACCCAATTGGAACAGGGCGTGTTGCCAAAAAGTCTGCAAAAATTTGTCCTTTGACAGCACATATCGATACAAATNGTATTCTTTAGTCCAAATGACATCACTTTGTAACAATATATGCCAATAGGTGTTCTAAAGGCTGTATTTAGTTCATCTTCTAGTGACATTTTAATTTGATTATATCCCGACATTCCATCTATAAATGAAAATATTACATGTGCGGATGCAATATCTAACATCAATTATGGAATTGGAAGGGGAAATTCATCTTTCGAACAGACTTTATTTAAGTCCTTGAAATCTACATAGACTCAAATTTGTCCATTTTTCTAACTTACTGGCACTATATTAGCTAGCCATGTCGGATATTTTTCTTCTCGAATGAAGTTTGCTTTGATTAAATTCTTAACTTCAGAGAAAACATGTTGTTCTATTTCAACACACATCCTTCTTGGTTCTTGTTTAATTGGGATTACAGTTTGATCTATTCTAATTTTATGGACTGCAACTTCTGGAGCAAGTCCTGGCATTTCGTCATAGCTCCAAGCAAAACAGTCTTTATATTCTTTTAACAATTTGAATATTTCCTTTTTTTCTTTGTTGTTAAGGAGAGAATTAATAAAAGTTGGTTTCAGGCTATCATCAGTTCCCAAGTTTGTTTCTTTTAGTTCATCCATTGTCGTTTTAATTTCTTCTTCAAATTCTAGTGGTTCATGGTCTATCTCGAGATCCAATGTTTGCTCAGTATTAAATGTTTCAGTGACAACAAGGCAAAATTCTGTGTCATCCAGGGGTTCTATGGTACCAAACCCTATACCTTCTTTAGATTTATGATGTCGTTTGCTATATTTCCATAATTATTCAAAAATTTGAGATTGATTCAATGACCAAGTTTTATTCATCAAAGTATTTTTAAATAATTTTTGAACACACGGAGAATAAAGCTCAAAAGGAATTTTCATTTTCATCTTCTAGCTTTACATCTATTTCAGAATTAGAAGATGTAGAACCAAGCCAAAATTTTATAGACTTTCCATTTTCACTATGTACTTCTTTGACCACTATGTCCTCAATTTTTGAAGGAGAAATCGAGGTTAGATCATAGCGTGTATATAATGATTAATTTGTTCATACATTGATTTAAATTGTTCATTTTCCTCATTTTCTTCAAGAGATATTTTGAAATGTGGTTCTTTTATCTTTTCTTTTTCTTTTTCAGAGTCCAAATAAATCTTGAACTTTGGTGATTTCTTTTTGTCAAATGCTAAATTCCTTCTTTCTCGCCTTCGACCTCGACCTCTACTTCTGACATGACTTTGAAATAGACTCTTATGTATCAAATAAGAGATTTCATCAACTTGTTTCTCTTTATTCTCTTCATTCATTTTCTTTTTATCTATATTGTCTTTATTTACTACTGCCTCTCTAGAGAATATCATTTTCTCTATCGGAGTGTAGTATGAAGCATCTTCATGTACGCTAATTTCATGGATAGAAAATGGTTGTAAGTCACCTATGAAGCAACATTCATGAAGATGGCACCTTTTTATGTTCATGGAGCCATGGTTGGTCGAGTAAGGCGTTAAAAGAGGGTTCAGAATGAATAATGTGGAATTTTGCCATTGTCACCAAGTCATCAATTTTCAAAAGTAATGTTACGGATC
>JXCR01076355.1:23505-61598 GCA_002079205.1 Phalaenopsis hybrid cultivar
GTCAAAAAGGGTAGCCTATGGGTTAATTAACATGTCAACCTTGTCATGGTAGGTTTCATGGGTCATGGGTGACCCATTATCAATCTGTCATGTGATAGATTTTAGGGTTTAATAGAAAAAATGTGGCATGGATTTGTCTTGCCATGGGTTTTAAATCAATATTTTAAATGTAACCCTAGGTCTAATAATCACTAACTTTAATCCCTTTAATTAATTAATTAATTAGGAGAATAAAAGATTTTGAAGAAAAGACCAAATTTTGATAAAATTGATAATGTTGACCAACTTTGACCTAATTGACCATGGTTGACCAATTTTGGTCCAGGGTTGACCAATGTGACTTACTTAACCTTGTCATAGTTGGGCTAGTCATGGAGTCCATGGGTTTTGGCATTATGGCTTGGTTTGGTCATGTTGACCAAAATTGACCATGGTTGGCCATGATGGCCAAATTGCTTCTAAGGTGATGTCTTTGGAAATTGGGTTAACCATAGGGTATATGGTTGGCTTTATGGTGATCATATGGTCTTGAGTTGACAAGTTGATCAGGTTTGACCGATTTTGGGGTTTGAGTTGACCAAGTGATCAATGTGTGACAATTGGGCTCAAAATTGATCATTTTGACTAAGGTTTGATCAATTTGGTATTTGGGTTGACCAATATGGTCCATGTGGTGGTCATTAGGTCATAGATTGACCATTTTGACCAGATTTGACAAAAATTGACTATCTGGGTGAAAGTTGACAAATTGGATCAATTGGGTGTCATTTTAGGAGCTTCACATAAAGTGAGGTCAACAAGGCTCTTGTTGACGATGTTCTCATCAGGATTTCTGCATTGCACATAGGGCATCTCATGCAAAGCTCATTAGGGATCCCTGATATTGCAGGCTTTTCTAGTGTCTCTAGCTCATCTTTGAAATCGACAGACTAACATAATTCTCCTCCAAGTTTAGATCATAAATTTCTTCATCCTAAATCAAACTCATTCCAATAGCGCCTTCTCTAGCACGTCACTTCTCCAAGCAAAAAAAAGCTCTGTGTTTACGCTGGTTGGTCTTCTTACGTTGCGTCCTCCTTAAAGGTGCATCTAGAACTCTTTCTTCACTGACACCCACTATGTCTCCTATCGACGTGGTGATCATCAATTATAGCTGGCTAGTTCCCTCTATCGGGTACTGTATTTCCTTAGCTTTCTTCCTCTTCAGTGAGGAGTCTTCTCGAGCACTGATTCTGGGAACTGAGGGTAGTCCCTTTGCTTCACGGTGGCTGACAATGTCCATCAGGGGGCCTTCATAGTCTACATTGACTTGNATCTTTCTTCACTGACACCCACTAAGTCTCATATCGACGTGGTGATCATCAATTATAGCTGGCTAGTTCCCTCTGTCGGGTACTGTATTTCCTTAGCTTTCTTCCTCTTCAGTGAGGAGTCTTCTTGAGCACTGATTCTAGGAAGTGAGGGTAGTCCCTTTGCTTCACGGTGGCTGACAATGTCCATCAGGGGGCCTTCATAGTCTACATTGACTTGACCATAGTCCAAGTCAAAACTCATAACGCCGCCCTAGGCTGCTTTTTCTTCATTTAATGTGAGATTTAAGCCGTCTTTGAATGTGAAGATCAACCTCTGGCCTGACATTTTCCTGCATAAAATACGTGAAACATCAGCATGTTGATACTTTGCACAAACAAGAACAATAATAAACCATTATTAAGTGAAATTTAAATTTTTATGTGTATTTAATTTAATTTAATTTAATTTAGCGAAATTCAAAATTTGGGGGGAAATTTAATAGCGTAAATTCAAATTTTATTTTATTAAAATTGATCTTATTACAAAATTTTGGACCCAATCACAGATGCTGGCCAAATAGCAATCCTTAGAATGAGTATCACTCCAAGAAATTCATGTCGTAGAACATCAAGTTATGTAGTATTTCTTCAAATATCACCCCTTGACCTGTAGCATGGGCCTCTTGCCTTAGAAATCCATTAGCTATTAAGATCCTCCTAAAAAGACCTTCTCCATGACAAAGAGTCCCTCCTAGTCGGTTCAAAGTTTTTGCCTATCCTGCAGTGTGCAAGGATAGGCTTTCTGAGGATGAGTACGAATTCATAAAGATTGAACGTTCTTTGGTTGACCAACTTATCGTGAGCCCGGATCATCTTCACTTGGTAGAGCTCTAGGTTCTGTTGTGCTTCTAACCGTTTTCCTTTGAGGGCTTCTAATTTTGCAAGTCAGAGCTTGACGTTGTCTTCCACTATAATTTGATTGGTGACAACGACTCTGAGAGATGATATTTTAACTTCCAACGGAGTATGGCTTTGGACCCATACACTAGTGAACATGGCGTACATTGAGTAGGCATTCCGGTAGGCCCACAAATCTTCTAGCAACATCTCGTGCCATCCTTTCTTATTTTCATTCAATGTTTTTTTTCAAAATTTTCACGAGCGTCTTATTGAAGGCCTCAGTTAGGTCATTTTCTTTAGGGTAATAAATCGTTTATCTCCAATCTATCTCATGCTGCTTGACAAAATTTTTGATTTTGGTGCTCTTGAAGACTGACCCGTTATTAAAAATTTCTCTGCACGATACATGGAAATGGTAGACAGTTTAACTTTTGGGGAAGTAATGCCTCAACCCACTTGGGGAAGTAATCTGTTGCTGTGAGAATGAATCTGTGCCCTTTAGAAGCTATATCTGTGCCCCAACACTTGAATGGCCACGAGGCGACGTTTGGGTGTATCACATTCAGAGGTTGGTGCAAGACCACTCCATGCACTTGACACAGATGACACTTTTTGGTTGTATCCATACAATCTACTCTCATTGCTGGCCAATAGTATCCGAGTCTCTTAATCTTCATTTTCATCTTTGACCCTGACTGGTGAGCACCACGCAACCCTGCGTGTACTTCTTTGATGATATCCTATGCTTCTACTCTGCTTGGACATTGCAACCACATCTAATCAAACAACCTTCTGTAGATAACATCACCTACCAGAGCTAATGACATAACTCTTCTCGTGATATGATATGCTTCAGACTTGTCTTTTGGTAACTTTCCTATTTGCAAATATTCTATCAATGGCTTGCACCAATCTTCAATATTGTCTCTTCTTCCTTTCTAAATTTTTATAGACTGTTAATATTGATCTTTGATGAAACTCGACATCCTTGCACTGTAATATCAATGGAATCCTTTGCTGGACATGCCAATTCCTTAGCAAGCTTGGTGAAAGTGTCGACACGGCCGTTCTCCCCAATGAATCCTATACACTATCACACTAGGAATCTGTTCCAGCAACTTCATTGTATATCACTGGTATTCTGCTAATCTTAGCTTTAAAATTTTGTACTATCCAGCGACTTGTTGAATGACGAGTTGTGAGTCACCATAGATGACAATATCTGCTATGTCCATCGAGATGTCGATTCTAATCCAGTGATTAATGCTTCGTATTCAGCTTCATTAATGGCTCTGTCANTATGGCGTACATTGAGTAGGCATTCCGGTAGGCCCACAAAGCTTCTAGCAACATCTCGTGCCATCCTTTCTTATTTTCGTTCAATGTTTTTTTTCAAAATTTGCACGAGCGTCTTATTGAAGGCCTCAGTTAGGTCATTTTCTTCAGGGTAATAAATTGTTTATCTCCAATCTATCTCATGCCGCTTGACAAAATTTTTGATTTTGATGCTCTTGAAGACAGACCCGTTATCAAAAATTTCTCTGCACGATACATGGAAACGACAGACAGTTTAACTTTTGGGGAAGTAAAGCCTCAACCCACTTGAGGAAGTAATCTGTTGCTGTGAGAATGAATCTGTGCCCTTTAGAAGCTATATCTGTGCCCCAACACTTGAATGGCCACGAGGCGACGTTTGGGTGTATCACATTCAGAGGTTGGTGCAAGACCACTCCATGCACCTGACACAGATGACACTTTTTGGTTGTATCCATACACTCTACTATCATTGCTGGCCAATAGTATCCGAGTCTCTTAATCTTCATTTTCATCTTCGACCCTGACTGGTGAGCACCACACAACCCTGCGGGTACTTCTTTGATGATATCCTGTGCTTCTACTCTGCTTGGACATTGCAACCACATCTAATCAAACAATCTTCTATAGATAACATCACCTACCAGAGCTAATGACACAACTCTTCTCGTGATATGATATGCTTCAGACTTGTCTTCTGGTAAGTTTCCTGTTTGCAAATATTCTATCAATGACTGCACCAATCTTCAATATTGTCTCTTCTTCCTTTCTAAATTTTTATAGACTGTTAATATTGATCTTTGATGAAACTCGACATCCTTGCACTGTAATATCAATGGAATCCTTTGCTGGACATGCCAATTCCTTAGCAAGCTTGGTGAAAGTGTCGACCCGGCCATTCTCCCCAAGGAATCCTATACACTATCACACTAGGAATCTGTTCCAGCAACTTCATTGTATATCACCGGTATTCTGCTAATCTTAGCTTTAAAATTTTGTACTATCCAGCGAACTGTTGAATGACAAGTTGTGAGTCACCATAGATGGCAATATCTATTATGTCCATCGAGATGTCGATTCTAATCCAGTGATTAATGCTTCGTATTCAGCTTCATTAATGGCTCTGTCAGGTGGTCAGAGAATCTTAACATTCCATGATCTAGCATAACAAAAATCACACTGATTCCTACTTTGCCTTATCTAACTGTTCCTCACCCTTTATCTCTTATAACTGATGAAGCTCCATCTATGTACATTTCCCAACATATAACACTGAACTGTTCCACTTATAGTATCTACTCGTCTGGTAGGTTGTCATTGAGAGGGGACCCAGCTGGAAGTGGGTGTGCTGTAAGAAAATCTATCAGAATTTGTCCTTTGATAGTGTGAAGGGGATAAAAGTTAAATCAAATTGTAATAAAATCATTGACCACCTTGCTAAACGTCCGGAAAGTGTTGGTCGAGTCATCAAATATTACAACGGATTAACTTCTAAAATAAGTGTAACCTTATGTGAGAGCATGTAATGTCTAAGCTTTTGAGTGGTGAAGATTAAAACTAGACAATGCTTCTCAATAGAAGGATACTTTACTTCTTTCGGTATTAGACGTCAACTCAAGTAGTAGAGTGAATTTTCCTTACCCTCTTCATTGACCTAAGCTAACAAATTTTTGAGAGAGTCGTCTATGGTTGAAGTATAAAGTATCAACGGTTTTTCTGGGATAGGGGCTGCCAAAACAAGAGGTAACATTAAATACTTCTTAACATCCTTGAAGGCCCACTGACATTTCTATTCCCAAAAAAATTTGGCTTTTTTTTAATTAATGTTGTGAAGGCCTGACATCTTGGTGAGAGATTATAAATAAAGAGTCTTAGGTATGTCAATTTACCTTGAAAGGAACGCAATTGTTTCAAGGTTTTGGGAGGAGGCATTTCTAGGATAGCTTTAATCTTTTCTGGGTCCATCTTGATTCCCTGATGATGAACAACAAATCTTAGAAATTTCTCGGAGGTAACATCAAAGGCACACTTTAAGTGATTCATCTTGAGATTATATTGTTATAATCATTCAAACATGATCCTCAAATCATACAAGTGGTATATTCTCTGTTTACTTTTGATGACCAAGTTGTCCATGTAGCACTCCACTTAATTGTTGATGAGTTCATCAAAGGTCTTCGTCATAGTTTGTTGGTATGTTATTCCATCGTTCTTCAACCCAAACGACATCTCTATGTAGCAAAAAATCCCGATCGGTGTTCTGAAGGCTGTAAGAACTGCATCTTCTAGAGCCATCTTATTCTGATTATAACCTGATGATCCATCCATGAAGGAGAAAATCTCATGTGTCGATGCGATGCCCACCATTAATTCTGGTATTGGTAACGGGAACTCATCTTTTGGACAAACTTTGTTTAAATCCTTGAAATCAACACATACACAAATTTCTCTATTTTTCTTATTAACTGGCACGATGTTGGCTAGCCATGTCAAGTATTGTTCTTCTCTCACGAAGTTAGTGTCTATTAATTTCTTCACCTTGGCAATGACTTGTTGTTTTATCTTAAGGTGCATCATCCTTGGAAACTGCTTTACTAGAGTCATGTTCATGTCCACCCCGAGTTGGTGCATTGCGACATCTACAGATAATCCTTACATTTCATCGTAGCTCCAAGAAAAGCAATCTTTGAATTCTCACAATAATTTGATTAATTCTATAGATTCTTCCTAGCCGAGTAGCGAACTTATGAAGGTGGGACAGGGCTGCTTACCACTCCCATTATTGACTTGTGCATTGCGACTTCTGTAGATAATCCTTGCATTTCATCATAGCTCCAAGCGAAGCAATCTTTGAATTCTGACAATAATTTGATTAATTCTATAGATTCTTCCTCACAGAGTAGTGAACTTTTGAAGGTGGGTCGGGGCTACTCACCAGTCCCAAGGTTGACTTCTTTCAATTCATTAACAGTTGATTTAATCTCTTATTCAAATTCTAGCAGAGCATCATCTATCGGTTGATCTTCAGAGTCTCCTCTACATCAAGGTAAACTTCTTCTAAATTGCTAGTAACAACCATGAAAAATTTCAAGTCATCGATATGTTTTATAGTACCAAATCCAAGACCCTCTTTCAAATTGGGAAGTCGACTTTTAACATTTTATAACTTCTCAAAAAGCTGTAGCTTATCATTTGACATTTTCTTCGGCACACATTCCTGTTAAATTAACTTTTTAACACAAGGAGAAAAGTAGCTAAATGGTAAATCCATTAATTCATTAGAGTCCTCTTTTTTCAAATTTAAATGATTTTCAGAACTAGTAGTGGGAGAAGAATAGTATAACTTGATTAGTTTAAAACCAAAACCACAGACTTCCTTGACCTTTAGACTCACGATCATTTGTGGGTGAATCAGAGGGCATGCACGTAGTGGTTGATCTGATCATACATCGATTAACATTCACTTTTCTCCACATCTTCCAAGGGTATCTTGAACAGTGGTTTCTTCTATTTTATCATCATCATTTCTTCATCAAAACTTTCTTCCACATCAATGCTGATGGTCGGCCTCATCCGTTTAACAATCATGTTGGTTCTTCCTTGTCCACGTCCCCGGTCTCGATCTCGGGTGTGTGGGCTAAAAGAACCTTTACCAGCTCATTGTGAATAAATTGTAGTAGATCATTGAAATGGAGTTGAGTGGCCTTGCTCTTGTTATCTTTCTGAATCTTCCATCTCATTCGTCATGAATTCATGGGAAAGATAGTCCTCTTTGGAGGTTCGTAGAAGGCGGCGTCTTCATGGATGCCTACCTCATGAACTGAGAACGATTGTAAATCCCCTTTGATGCAATGTTCTTGTCCTTCTTTGAAATACTGGATAGACCGATCTAGTGACAATGGAACCATATTATGCTCGTGCAACCACAATTGACCAAGTAAGGCATTGATAGAGGTCTCTACGTCGACGATATAGAAATTTGCGATTGTTACTAGCTCTCCAACCTTCATTAGTAGTGTGCTCGATCCAATAGCTCTTTCTCCTTTTTGGTTAAATCCTCTTAGCATCATCATATCGGCAGTGATCTCTTGAGTGTCAATGTCGAAGTAAGCTAACATCCGTAGACTCATTAAGTTGAGTGACACTTTTGGATCTACCAAAACTCTGGAAAGCATGAATTTGTCAATGTTAACTAAATGTAGAGCGGGCAGTTATGATCGGTATTACCATGCAACAGATCTTCATCAGTAAAAGTTATATTAGGTTGTTCCTTCAACGAACAAACTTCATTCGAGGATGTGCTGGCCAACTGAGCTAAGCAAATCTCTAGGTCAAGCAAGGCTGTAACCAAAGCTTCCCTCATCTCCTTTTACAGGAGCAGAGCATCGTAGATGCTCAGTTTGGTTGATAACCTCCTAATATGAGCTAGTACATTATAATCCACTTTATACGTGCCTCCAATTTTACTTAAAATAGGTATTTCTTCTATTTTTAGAGGCGGCTCTTTGTGGGTAACTATTTGTTTTACTTTGTCTATTAGAGCCATTCTCGGGGGTAAGACCTTTCCACTCCTCAGATTTATGTAATATCTTCTTTTTCTTCTACTTGTGTTGTTGTAGGCAAAACTTCCAACGCTTCTTCTATATCATAGAAATCCAAGTTGATGGCAAGCAGTGCTCCTTGGCACCCGAGGACTGGCTCCATGCTCTCGAAACTGTCATAATTGACATCGTTGTCATCTTCTTCATTCTCATTGACTGGTTAATCAGACTTAAGTACTATTTGAGGATCAGTTTGAGAATTGAGATTGGGGCTAGATTGGTCAAAGTCACTTAAATCATCACTGGAGACAGTTAAAATGTAGCCGAAATCATAATCATTATATTCCACAAACCCCGGAGGGGGAAAAAGATAATCATACATGGTCAGGGGTTCAAAAATTATCTCCTCGAATTCGAGATAACCAATCTAACAGAGGCAACCCCTATCATACCCCTCGCACTATCTGTCTTCACGATCACGTCCTTCTTCTTGTATGACTGCAATGATTTCTTTGACAAAATCATCAACTTTAGTTTGACAGGCTGTAGACTTTGAGCAGCGGCTTGTGGTGAAGCGATCTAAATCTAATCGAATATCTTCTTAGAAGTTCTACTCCAAACTATGCTCCAGCCATCTTCCTCTGAATATGGCTCTACTGGGGTAATTGGCTTGGCCGAAATCATATTTACAGAACCTCTTTCAAATTATTTTAAATATTGAATAGGAATTATTATATTCCCTTCCTTAAGATTCCTCTCGAGCCAATCATTGAAACTGTAAAATCTTTCTATGGTATGACCGAGTAGCCTGTGGTATGGACAGTAGTTGGCTGGTCTTTCTTATCAACCTCATTTGGCTTTTTTGGCTCGGGTAGTCTTAACTTGGACCTTTTCATCAAACTCCTAACATCCTTGGCACAATTCATATGTGAAAGAATGTGCTCTCTTAATCCATTTTGTGATTGTCGAACTTTGTCTGTTATCTGTTTTATATGCCCTCTGCTGTTGGCTGAAGTGACCATACTGCTGAGCGGACTGATGTTGAGGGTGGCTATACTGCTATTGCTGGTGAATCTAATGGGACTACTCGACTGGAATTATTATTGGGTGCCTTCCTTTATCAACTGTCGTAGTTGTCCCAGAATTCTTCTCAAATATCTTAGTTGTCCTCAACTTCTCTGACTTTTCTTGTCAATCCATATGCTTGATTTCCTCCTGTAAGCTGCTAGCCTTGCTGGATAACTTTTTAAATGACTTGATGGTGAGCCCCTTAAGCATGAAAGCTACTGGCCCATGCATGCTATTGAGAAGAATCTCAATTGCATGTTGCTCCTGTAGCTGAGCTTCACACTTTATGCTTAAGTTTCTCCACCTCAAGAAGTAATCCACCAGGGTCTCATTGGGCTTCTACCACTCAACCATGAGATATCTTATCGTAATGTGGTGTTGCACTCCAACAAATCTCTTTACAAACAACTACTCCAACTTAGCGAACATCTTCAATGATTTTTGGGTAGCTCGATATACCAATCAAAGGTGATCCCTAATAGGCTGCTGAAAAACTAACAAAAGAGCAAGGCTTCATTACCTTCGCTATTGCCACAACTAGCACAAAAATGTGCTACATGCTGTCTGGGATTTCTAGTCCCATTGAACATCTTGAAGTTTAGTGACTCAAAACCTTTAGGTAGGGCACCGCATCAAACTCCTCTGGGTAAGGTGTACCCTTGAAATTGATGCACCACACTTAGAATGGGCTAAGGCCTGTCAAACATGCTGTTCGACCAATTGTTTGATATCCTTCTCTGGTATTACACTCTGTTGAGAATACTTCTTCTACTGATCATCTATGTTAGCAGAGGCAACTTCTCTCCTCTCATCTGTAATTTGAACAATCTCTGGTTGGTTGACCTCTGGAGAAGCTAACTGCTGTGATTGAGATTGTCCATGAATTGTAGCCATGGCGCGATGTTGGTGGTCATCTCTTCCATTCTCTTATCCATGTAACTGATCTATTCATCTCTTAGCAGGATAGCTCTGCACAAGTCATCAATGACGTTCCCTTCAACAAGTGGCTTGGCATCGCATGCAGATCAAACGGCTCTAGTTTCACTGACATTAATGTCCATGAACTCTTGATCGAGATAATCAGTAAAATAAAAACTTTCATCATCATTGATAACTACCCCATGCTCTCTAGCTAACTAAGAAATCTCGGCTCCGAGCTTTTCAACTTTTTCTTCAATGATTTTTTTCCTGAATCTTTTTGAGATCAAGAGGACTCTCTTGAACATCCCCCTCCGTACATTAGACTTGGTAGCACTAGCGGCAACAACATTCGTTACTTTTAACCTTTGCTTCATCCACGAACTCGCAATGAGGGCTTGTTCAACAGTGCTGGTGTGGCAACCATGGGTACCCATACCTTCTTCTTTTCCAATGTTGCCTTGAGACAGAGTGTCTCTACAAAGGAATTGGTGTATTGAAGAGAGGTATGCTTCCTGCGGTGCAGACCAAATATATCATATGGTAACTTCTCCCCCTTATTCTTCTTGGAACATCTATGTGAAAAATAGTAGGAAGTACTCTTGAACCTAGTCGTGACTTGTCCGATCGACGTCCTAAATGCCCTGAAGCAATAGCCACTGTATTTGTAACGGTACTAACTCGACTTCCCAGAAGGAATCTGACAAGAAAAACAACTGGCAGAACTTGAACTAATTTCTGGGACTGACGGACATATCTGAAATCTTTCAAAATTTCTTTCTTCATTTGGGGTGATATTGTGCATCCTATTCGCTTGCATAACTCAGCAGTGTAACACCCTTCCTTAGCAGCCAATCTCTCAAATACCGTACGGACTCTGGTGATAGGAGCGGGCTTCTCATTCTCCTCACCATGACCATGAAGTATCAGCAGAGTAGCAGAAATACTGTGGATACTTTCATATCCAGTGTATCCATCAGTAGATGAATCCTATTCCCTTAGAGGAGAGGAGAGGTCTCATTCAATCTGAGTTAGTACTGTTGAGGAATCTCATCAATAGCTGTCATCTCGGTAAATTGGGCCTCAGTGGCTTTCCGAATCTCTTGACTACAATTTCTTCATTGCGACCTGGTTAACGGTGCAGTCCTTGAACTGGAACCAATCTAAAAAATTGAAGTTGGGGTGGTAAATCCATTGATTGAATTTTTCACGATCATAATTTATTTTCCTTTGGCAGACACAATGACATGCACGGTAACTGTAAATCCGACGGTAGTAGGTGTAACAACTCTTGCAAGAACGATAGACTTAGCGAACGCCGCGACGACAATAATCTTCACCTTCTTGCAAGGTGGGAAGTCTTGGGGGCAGTTCAAGTTGAACTCTATGGACGGCTATTGAACTTATGGGGCGACAACCTTCTTGATGAAAAACATGGCTTTTCTAAGCACGACCTCGAGGTCATCAAATCTGGCGTGAAACTTGATCATGGGGGCGACGTTGCGGACTTCACGGCTTGTTGGCAAGCTGCAAGAGTAGGTGAGAGTTGAGAACACCATTGCAGGAGCTTCAAAAAAAAAAAATTCTGAGGGTTAGCATCAGCCACAGCTTTGTAACTTTAGTGCGAACACTAAAAATTAACAAAGGTCGTTCTGTGGACTGGGTACATCCTTTTCTTATTATTTTAGTTTTTAAACTTATTATTTGTTTATGATTAGATAGTTGCAATTAACAAATTAAACGAGCATGAAGAGACACAAGAACATGGCTTGATTCATGGAAAAAAAAATAAACCCAGAGAAGATGAAGAAAAACAAAGCTTAGGACCCAGTGCAGGACCAACTTCACAACGCACAATGCCCAAGCAGAACTAGCCCGCCGACACACCTATTGGGGGTCCAACCCCACATAAAAAGATAAAGTCCTAAAGAACTCCTAAACCTCTCAGTTTGAAGGTGTTTAAACAGATGGTTCTGGAATCCAAAAGAGTTGACCGTACTTGCCCAAGAGAGAAATGAGCAAAGTATGCCAACAGAAGAAGGGTAATCTGACCCATGAGGGACATGGGCACATTACCGATGTATGGATATAAATTTTTTTTATCATAACGGAGAGTAGAGCCAATCCATAGAGGAGTCGCTAGAAATTGGTTGGTCGCCAAATTAGAGATTGTCAGCCACCGAAATGGATATCCTGACACTCGGCTTTAAGAGCTTGCTTAACATAACAGAGAGTAGAGCCAATCCATAAAGGAGTCGCTAGAAATTGGTTGGTCGCCAAATTAGAGATTGTCAGCCACCAGAATGGATATCCTGACACTCGGCTTTAAGAGCTTGCTTAATTTAATATATATATATATATATTTAATGAAAGGAGTGACAAAGACTCTCTACATGTTAAACTGAAATAAAGGTTACAAAGCTATATGGGGCTTGGTTCACAAACAAAAAGACCAAGGTTCACCCAAAAGGGGTTAAGGGCTCCCAAGAGAAAAACAAAAATCCAATGTAGCCTGTCAGAAATCCTTTCCCCATTCAATAGGGCTGAAAAGAAGAAAAGGAAAAGAAACATTACAAAGCAGTAAGGACTCAACGANTTTCACCCAAAAGGGGTTAAGGGCTCCACAGAGAAAAACAAAAATCCAATGTAGCCTGTCAAAAATCCTTTCCCCATTCAATAGGGCTGAAAAGAAGAAAAGGAAAGAAACATTACAAAGCAGTAAGGACTCAAGGAAACAAAAGCCCTCCCTACATAGAATGGTTAAGATAAACATCAGTGGACATCCCCCTTCTAATATAAGGCAGATCAGAGAGATCTGCCTTANCGAAACAAAAGCCCTCCCTAGATAGAATGGTTAAGATAAACATCAGTGGACATCCCCCTTCTAATATAAGGCAGATCAGAGAGATCTGCCTTAATCAACCAAGACAGCTCCATAGGAGGGGTAGTATTTACTTTAGGCAACATAGACAAAGCACCTTGATGTGCAAGCCAATTAGCACAACTGTTACCCTCCCTGAAAATATGCTTCCAGATAATCTGAAGGTTGTGAGTCAACTTCATGTGAGTAATTTTCTTAACAACATGTAGAAGAAACCAAGGTTGGGAGATGTTATCTTGTAAGAGCTGGAATAGCCATAAGGAGTCCATTTCCACAACTAGTAGGTTCCATCCCATAACAAAAGCTGTTTGAAGAGCCCATACCACAGCTAAGACTTCAGCCTGCAAAACATTGAGAGCATCAGTGGGAGATTGGAAAAATAGTAGGCATTCCCCAACATTATTTATGAAAATCCCCCCAATACCAGCAGTGTGTCTTCTATAACTCCCATCAGTGTTGATTTTGATCCAAGGGTAAGTAGTTTTTCTCCAATGGAACATCAAAAATTTTGATTTGGCAGAAGAAACTTGAGTATTAAGGATTGGGGAGCACCAAAGAACTTTAATCTTATACCCCATGAGATTGATTATCTTAAGAGTATATGCCAAGCAGTTGGTAACAATTTGTGTAGCACTTTAGGTTTTCCCCTCATATTTACTGCAATTTCTTACCATCCAGATGAACCATGTAGTAATAAAGGGGATTTTTTCAGCATGGTTCTCTTTCCAAACCTTCCAGCAGTCAAGGAAGTTTCCAAAATTCAGTAAAACAGAAGGGAAACTAAGATTAGCAGCTACCTGTGTCCAAACCCCTTGAGCAACAGGGCAAGAGAAAAACACATGATTTAAGAATTCCACTTGTTGGCAACAGAAAGTACATCTTTAAGGTCCTTTTAGACCCTTAAGTTTGAGTATATCATCAATGGGAATAATATTATGAAAACATCTCCAGGTGAAGAAGGACATAGAGGGGCTGAGGTATTTCACCCACATGGCATTACCCCAATCCTTATGGTGCCAATTGATTGATTGGGAATATGCAAATTTGATAAAAGAGGTATGAGGAGGATTTTTAGTCACAATTCTATCTAGTTTCTGTGGAGTGACTCGGACCTTAAGAATTTGATACACTTGTTCAGGATTCACCATAGAAGCCAACATGTCTCTATTCCAATGATGATTATTCCAGCAAAGATGAATAGGGGTGTTGATAGCTGAGTCTATAGAGGTTGATGGTTCCAATTTACCCTCAAGAAGCCAATTATCTAACCAAAAATCAACTTTTCCTTCTCCCACATCCCAGATAAAAAGGTCTTCAGCCACACACCTAATATGCAAGAGCTCAGTCCAAATTCTAGAATCCCCAGATTTTCTGCAGATAATTGTTGGATGGGAGTGCTTGCAATATTTTAACTTCATATAGTAAGCCCACAAAGACTTCTGTTCTCTAAATTTTATCCAGAGTTTACAATAGAAGATTTCATGATGTTGTTGGAAAGACTTAATGCCAAGCCCCCCTGCAGCAAGAGGCAGGCAAAGCTTATCCCAACTAAACCAGAGAGCTTATTTATAATTGCCTTCCCACAAGAATTTATTCAAAATCACCTCAAAAGTTTTCTGTGTGCCTTTTTTCATTTTTAGCATTTGCATAATTAACATAGAGAAAGAAGCTCGGATACTTTTGATTAAGGTTAACCTTCCCCCCTAAGAATTAGTCCAATAAGAGATTTGTTTGGAAATTTTTGAAACCACCTCATCAAATTGAGTTTGCTTGTTCCCGTCTTTAATCAACTGTACCCCAAGATAAACCAAGGGGCTGGTTGCGGATTTAAAACTAGTAAAATCTTTAATACAGTTTTTGGTAGCAGAATTGAGCTTATTTCTAAAGATAAGTTGACATTTCTTTGAGTTTAGAGAGAGACAAGAGATCTGTTGGAACTAGTTCAGCGAACTGACCACCTTCTTCACTGCTAGTTTTGAGGCCTTAGAAAACAATATGAAGTCATCAGCAGAACATAAATGACTTATGGAAAAATTTGCTTTATTAGAAAATCTGAGATATTCTTTTTCAGAAAAATTATGGTTAAGAAGCCTAGATAAGTAGTCCATAACCAAATTGAAAATGTATGGAGAAAGGGGATCTTCTTATTTGATTCCCTTAGTAGCTTGGAAATGCCCTTAAGAATTATCATTAAGAAGAATGATATAAGAATTATTATTAAGCCACCTGTGAATGATTTGGCAAAAGGAATTTTGAAACCCCCAAGCTTTAAGAACCTCCAAGATAAAATTCCAATTGATAGTATCATAAGCTTTAGAAATGTCCAGTTTATATATGAGATTACCCCCCTGCAAGGCTTGTTAATATCCAGAAAGAGTTCCTGTGTAAGTGGCACACTATCAGTAATTTGTATTCCTGTAACAAAAGTAGACTGATTAGGAGAAATCATCCAAGATAAGTGTGGTTTTAATCTAAAAACTAATAGCTTGCTAATAAGCTTAGACAACACAGTGGTAAGAGAGATGGGTCTAAAATGATCCCAATTAGATTTATGGTCTCCCTTTGGGATTAAAGTTATGGTGGATTGAGTAAAGTAATGTGGCATATCCTCCCCCCTGAAGAAGGCCTAGACAACTTCCACAACATCAGCTTTTACCACCTCCCAAGTTTTTATGTAGAAAGTAGAAGTAAAACCATCTGCACCAGCCACTTTGTCACCATCAATAGAACATAAAGCTTTCCAAATTTCTTCCCCAGAAGGAATAAATGTTAAATTTGTCATTAAGTAAGCTAGGGTCAAAGTTTAGAAGAGTAACCTCATGAGGTTCAGATAAAAGATTTTGAAAGTGATCTATAACATCTCTGTGAATTAGATCAGTACCTTGGATCCAAATGCAATTATGATTTTTAATCTTCAGGATGGTGTTGGAGTGTCTTCTTTGTTTAATACAGGCATGGTAAAACTTTGTATTCCTATCCCCATCAACAAACTTTTTGATAACTGCCTTTTGTTTATAGAAATCCTCCTCCCAATGAATAGCTTGAAGCAGATTAGCATTAGCTAATATCAGGTTTTGTTCATCAGAGAGCCCCATCTGAATGTTTAATTTAGTTTGTTTCACAGTAGCTTCAACCTCTTCAACTTTTGCTGTAAGGTTGCCAAAACAGTTCCAATTCCAGGCTTTCAGCAATTTAGCAACTTTTTTCTGAAATTGCCATAGTTTAATCCAAGGAGGGAAGGATGAAACAGGTAGCCAGACAGACTTAATAAAGGAAAGGAATTCAGGATGTTCCACCCATAAATTAAAGAATCTGAATCTTGGTAAGGTAGCAACAATATTGAGGATATAGAGATTAGCAAAGGCCTATGATCAGAACAAGTGTAAGGAAGATGGGAAATAGTAGTCATAATGTTGGTATCCAACCAAACTAATCTATCAATCTCTCAAAAAGTTTGCCTCTTCTCCAAGTGTCAAGAGGCCCTTGATGTGGAAGTTCAGCAAGGTCAGTGTTCTTGATGTTCATATTAAAGTGTAACATTTGTGTAATATCCACAGTTTTCCCTCCCCATTTTTCATTCAATCTAGCTATACTATTAAAGTCTTCACCAATGATCGAAGTTCCATTAATAGAATATTTAAGATGCTGGATTTGTTGCCATAATGTAGCTTTATCACTGGCAGAACTCCCAACATAAATGAAGGTAGTCTCAACTTGTAGAAAATTCCATAGAAGCTGAATATGAAGAAATTGAGGTTGATCATCCAAGATCTGAACATTCAGATTCCTTCTATAGAAAAACCAAATTTTGTTATTAATATTGTAATTGCAGTTGAAACTTGGGAAGTGTTTTCTAAATCTGCAAGGGGTACAGTGAACCAAAAGTTCAAGAATAGTAAAACACAATAACCTGTGCTTCCTTACCAACTGTTTAATTCTGATCAATGATTTCTGATCTAAAATCCCCCTGATGTTCCAACACATCAAATTAATCATCTGATAGATAAGGGAAGTGGAAAACAGAGGACTGCTATCCTAATAGCTCAGAAAAATGACCAATGACTTGTTGAAATGAGACAAAGGAAGAAAATAAAAAGGCTCCCATATCTTTCTAGAAAAGGGGTAGAGAACAACAGGTAGGAATCTACCATCACCCAAAGGCCAGATAGACCCATTCTCAAAATATTACTGTTATCACAAAAACCCAAAAAATTGACTAGTGAATTGTTGAATTGAAACAAAAGTGAGAGAATAAAAAATCTTCCATATCTTCTTAGAGAGAGGATATAAAAAGGTTGAAAGAAGTCTGCCATCACCCAAAGGCCATAGAGACCCAATCTAAACATATGACAACTGAAGCTAAGGAAAAAAATTAAAAGTCTTCTGACAAACATAAAATAACCAGAGGCCAACAACCCAACAAGAGAGAATTTAAACATTTTGAGGGTAAATATGGAGTGAGGGTTGTGATCTAGATTTGGTTCTCCCTCTAGAGGGTCCAGAAGATGATCCAACCTTCAGAATATTGCCAATGGAAGCTGCCTCTCTTTGTAATCTTTGAGATTCTGTGGTTTGTTTTTTCTTCCTCTTAGAGGTCTACATAACCCAGTCCTCCCCCAATAGGTGGTTCAAATCAGTAACCTTCTCTCCTTCAATCATATGTTGTGTCTCTAACTGTTGTTCCTGCAGTGGATCCTGCAACCTCTCCTCAAAGGAATCAACTGTGGGGGAAACTATAGTAATGATGTTGGGTTCCTCTCTTAGCACTTCCTTGGGAGGGGAAGGAGGAGTAATAGAAACAAAAGGGGTTGGAGAGCTCAGAGCCTCATCCTGTAGGCCATCCTCATTAACCCCAGGAAGTTGAGCGGGGTCAATTTCCTTCATAGAAGACTATTTTCTTTTCGCTGGAGGGTGTAGCCTATAGCACCTATCCCTATTGTGCCCAAACATCTTGCAATGTTGACAATAATAAGGCCTTTGTTTAAGGATCACCTCCTACCAAAAGCCATCATGTTCAGAGCCTATCCACGTTTTTTTAACTTCAGGCAAGGTGATATCTCTTTCAATGAGAATTCTAGCAAGAGCTGGCCTTGCTTTGTTATAAGTATGAGCATCAACTTTAAGGGGTCTACCTAAAGCAGACCTAATATTAAAAAGGGCATTCAACTTGAAGTATGTAATAGAGAGATCAGGAAGCTTGAACCAAAGAGGAACCACAGGAGGTTCTTTGCTAGGATCAAATCTAGGAGTCCATTTCAAAAGTTTCATGGTAGCTCCCCCAATAACTAAAGATTGCTTGGGCAAAGAGCTTAGCATAATCTTCTTCTATTGTCAGTTGAATAAACAAGTGCCTGCCATCTAGCAACCCCCGTTGCCAAGCACCGGTAAAGTTTAAGTACTCAAAGAAGCTCCTTAAGATTTCCATCTTAGGGCGACCAAGCTGGAATTTCCCTTCCAAAGTGAGCTTAACCTCTTCATTTAATGAAATAACCTCTTGAGGAGAAAAATAAACTGCAGGTTCCCCCTCTTTACACCCAAGGGGGTGAATACAGGTAGAAGTCCTTTTGCCAGCTAAAGTATCATGAAACTCGTGTGGAAAAACTAACTTATCCATATTTTGTAAATTCTCCTTAGGGTTACCAACCACCCCAGCATAGGTGGCCTTGGCCCATTAGATATTTGTGTCTAAAGCAATGTTAGTAGTAATTTAGAGCACAAATAAAAAGGAGGTGAACCACCAAATAGAGAACCAACAAGCCAAAAAATAATGGAACAGTAAACCAAGTGACAGCTAAACACTTCCCCACCCCAGCCGCCAATGTGGTCACCACCACAGACCAAGTGATGACCCCAACTCAGCCAGCGAAAACAGAAACAAGGACAAACCAGAAGAACAACGACAAAAAACTATAGTAATCTAAGGAAAACTAAGTGCAAGAAAAAACCTCCTGCCCACCAAATAATCAACAAAGAAGAAGAAGCAAACCTCCCCAACTAGCTTACCAACCAGCCAGAACAGGGAGCCATGGAAACCCTAGCAGAGCACCAGCCGCCACCCCAAACAGCTCCATATATATATAGTTTGGAAAAAGCAATATTTTTAAAATTTGAAATTAAAATGCTAAATAGATCTCATATTTGCAATATTTCAAATGATCAAGCATAACACCACAAGTAATGCACCTATCCCGAGGAATAGATACCCAACTTGTTAGTGAGGCTTGATTAAATAAACTAAAAAATTTATGACATCTGTTTGGACTGCGAACCTTTATATTGACCGATAAATTTTCTATCTAATATAAAAGATTAGATAGGGTTTATATTACTAGGGTTCTTAAAGCTCCCAATAGAAGCAAGCCCCTATAGTCAATTACGTATTAAATGATCGAAGTCACTTAAGAAAACACTCAATTTAGATCAAAAAACATTGTCTCCAAGGACTTCAAAGGATAGGAATTTTCAAGGATCGGACAAAGAGGTGTGAAATGGGACAGGCTCAAATTTAGAACATTTACTTATGGAATCCAAAGGAAGGAGAACTAGGGGATGACATGAATCTTGAGGAGAACCTCAGTGACTTCCTAGGTTGTCCTAAGGTTTCGCTTCAATTTTGACGAAAATTTATTGAAAGTTTTATCCTGCCAATTTTATTAGTTAGAGCTTAAAGTTGTGTGAGATGGTCACACAAAAAACTTGAAAGATGTGAGGGTTTAGCTCGTGATGAATGAAAACCTCAGAANACTCTATTAGCACTTCCTTGGGAGGAGAAGGAGGAGTAATAGAAACAAAAGGGGTTGGAGAGCTCAGAGCCTCATTCTGTAGGCCATCCTCATTAACCCCAGGAAGTTGAGTGGGGTCAATTTCCTTCATAGAAGACTATTTTCTTTTCGCTGGAGGGTGTAGCCTATAGCACCTATCCCTAGTGTGCCCAAACATCTTGCAATGTTGACAATAATAAGGCCTTTGTTCAAGGATCACCTCCTACCAAAAGCCATCATGTTCAGAGTCTATCCACGTTTTTTTAACTTCAGGCAAGGTGATATCTCTTTCAATGAGAATTCTAGCAAGAGCTGGCCTTGCCTTGTTATAAGTATGAGCATCAACTTTAAGTGGTCTACCTAAAGCAGACCTAACATTAAAAAGGGCATTCAACTTGAAGTATGTAATAGAGAGACCAGGAAGCTTGAACCAAAAAGGAACCACAGGAGGTTCTTTGCTAGGATCAAATCCAGGAGTCCATTTCAAAAGTTTCATGGTAGCCCCCCAATAACTAAAGATTGCTTGGTCAAAGAACTTAGCATAATCTTCTTCTATTGTCAATTGAATAAGCAAGTGTCTGCCATCTAGCAACCCTTGTTGCCAAGCACCAGTAAAGTTTAAGGACTCAAAGAAGCTCCTTAAGAGTTCCATCTTAGGGCGGCCAAGCTGGAATTTCCCTTCCAAAGTGAGCTTAACCTCTTCATTTAATGAAATAACCTCTTGAGGAGAAAAATAAACTGCAGGTTCCCCCTCTTTACACCCAAGGGGGTGAATACAGGTAGAAGTCCTTTTGCCAGCTAAAGTATCATGAAACTCGTGTGGAAAAACTAACTTATCCATATTTTGTAAATTCTCCTTAGGGTTACCAACCACCCCAGCATAGGTGGCCTTGGCCCATTAGATATTTGTGTCTAAAGCAATGTTAGTAGTAATTTAGAGCACAAATAAAAAGGAGGTGAACCACCAAATAGAGAACCAACAAGCCAAAAAATAATGGAACAGTAAACCAAGTGACAGCTAAACACTTCCCCACCCCAGCCGCCAATGTGGTCACCACCACAGACCAAGTGATGACCCCAACTCAGCCAGCGAAAACAGAAACAAGGACAAACCAGAAGAACAACGACAAAAAACTATAGTAATCTAAGGAAAACTAAGTGCAAGAAAAAACCTCCTGCCCACCAAATAATCAACAAAGAAGAAGAAGCAAACCTCCCCAACTAGCTTACCAACCAGCCAGAACAGGGAGCCATGGAAACCCTAGCAGAGCACCAGCCGCCACCCCAAACAGCTCCATANGGTCATCAACCACCCCAGCATAGGTGGCCTTGGCCCATTAGATATTTGTGTCCAAAGCAATGTTAGTAGTCATTCAGAGCACAAATAGAAAGGAGGTGAACCACCAAATAGAGAACCAACAAGCCAAAAAATAATGGAACAGTAAACCAATAAAAACTTCCCCACCAAATCTAACAGCAAGGAAGACTTCAACAGAGAAAACCCACCCCAGCCGCCAATGTGGTCACCACCACAGACCAAGTGATGACCCGAACTCAGCCAGCACAAGCAGAAACAAGGACAAACTAGAAGAACAACGACAAAAAACTATAGTAATCTGAGGAAAACCAAGTGCAAGAAAAAAGCTCCTGCCCACCAAATAATCAACAAAGAAGAAGAAGCAAACCTACCCCACTAGCTTACCAACCGGCCAGAATAGGGAGCCATGGAAACCCTAGCAGAGCACCAGCCGCCACCCCAAACAGCTCTATATATATATAGTTTGGAAAAAGCAATATTTTTAAAATTTGAAATTAAAATGCTAAATAGATCTCATATTTGCAATATTTCAAATGATCAAGCATAACACCGCAAGTAATGCACCTATCCCAAGGAATAGATACCCAACTTGTTAGTGAGGCTCGATTAAATAAACTAAAAAATTTCTGACATCTGTTTGGACTGTGAACCTTTATATTGACCGATAAATTTCCTATCTAATATAAGAGATTAGATAGGGTTTATATTACTAGGGTTCTTAAAGCTCCCAATAGAAGCAAGCCCCTATAGTCAATTACGTATTAAATGACCAAAGTCACTTAAGAAAACACTCAATTTAGATAAAAAAACATTGTCTTCAAGGACTTCAAAGGATAGGAATTTTCAAGGATCGGACAAAGAGGTGTGAAATAGGACAGACTTAAATTTAGAACATTTATTTATGGAATCCAAAGGAATGAGAACTAGGGGATGACATGAATCTTGAGGAGAGCCTCAGTGACTTCCCAGGCTGTCCTAAGGTTTCGCTTCAATTTTGAAGAAAATTTATTGAATGTTTTTTCCTGCCAATTTTATTAGTTAGAGCTTAAATTTGTGTGAGATGGTCACACAAAAAACTTGAAAGATGTGAGGGTTTAGCTCGTGATGAATGAAAACCTCAGAATCCTAAAATGAGTTGGGGCTTATATTGCATAACATGATTCTGCAAAAGCATAAAGATGAGTTGAGGATTTATGTCGCACTAGGCAGGCAACCTCAAAATCTTATGGTCTATGTTGTTTAATTCTAAGGAGAGATATTTGCTGTTGTAGGCCCTCGTGCTGTTGCAGAATGCTGTTGTAGAAGGTCGCCCACATAGTTAGCTCCATGCTCCTAAATGAAGTAGAAGTCCTAAATTCTAAGGTTTAAAGGTTTAAATGACAAGTTTAAGTTAAATCATTATGGGAGGGGGGTTAAAGTTGATTAGAGTGACACTAGTTAGGATCCCACAGTTCCCTCATTTTGGTTTCACTATTTTCTTTTGAATTTACTTAGCTTAAACGAGTTGGTAGGCTCATTTAAATCGGGGAGATCTTTTTAGCAACCTTGGGTTACCTCATCCGAGGGACTCCCGTAAATTCAAAAGGACGTGTTATGTTTTATTGTATTTCAAAGGATTTATGGTTACCTTAGAAAGAGTTTAATTCAATTTTGAAAACTGTTGATTAATTTTGAAAAAGGTTGTGTTGTTTTGCAAGTAAAGTGACATCCACAACCAAGCATGTATAGTATCTTAAAGCAAGATTAAATTGTAGTAAGTAAAATAATAGAATTTAAATAAAACTATAAAAGTGTGCATCATCTTCTCGTTGCTCTCGCTGAAAGATTAACTTTTGCAGTAGGTGTAGCTACCAAACCCTCATTCATAACTTGGTGAACTCCTAAAGAATTCAATGGATGATTTTATGAACAAATTATAATAAGTTCAATTATCCTTCAAAGCATCTAAAAGGTTATAGAAACGTCTGAGGGACAATTCCTGACAACTTTTAAACTACTTTTGAACAATTACAAGTTTATTTGAGCCTATTAGTTGTTCAATTGATAATCCCAAATTTTAGATTTAATTACAATGGGTTAATACACCTTATGCTCAGCGAACCTGATATTTTAATTACCCCAAGAGTGGGGTACTCAATTAATAATTTGATATTTTACTTAAGAGTTATATAAGTGGATGCCTCTAGGGTAAGCTTAAGTCATTAAAGATTTTATGCTCGGCTCTAAAGTTGGGCTTGTAGTGTTTAAATGTGTTAATTATCCATCATCTTATCTATTATAAACCTCATCAGACAAGTTTAAATTAAGTCTAGTTCACTACCAAGCCCTTAACAATTTTCAATGAATAAATTTACAATTACAAAAAAAATTATTTAAGTGATATGTATTCTTATTAAAATATCATGCTATATCTGATTGTGGACTTAAAATAGGTGAAACAGTATATTTCTAACCTAAGCCCATTACTTTAGAACCACTTAATTTTAATTAGTTTCAAAATCCAAATAATTTAAGAGATGAAAATTTTACAATTATCATGAATAAGTGGCAAATTGATTTCTATCTTTTTAACACATTATGTTTCAAACATCCAAAAGAATTCATTAAGATCAAAATTGCCCATCTTCCCATAGTTAATCATAAATTTTGATTAAGGCACCAAAATCTAAAAATTATCATTTTGCCCATGGGGCTCTCCACTCTATAACTCATTAAATATAATTAAAATGACTTTGAAACTTTTAGAGTACCCGGGTCAACTAAGATATCAGAGGAGAAAATGTGATTTTTTACGAAATTTAATTTAAATAATTACTTTAATTTAAAAAATAGGAATTTCAATATTAATTTATTTAACCAAAAAAAAATAAAGTTTTTGGTCATGGGAAAATTATTGGCGGTTCACCTAGGTCAAAGGATCGCTGGGAGAAAATTTTATAATTTTTCAATTTTTTTAATTGTGATGATTATTTATTGATTTTTATGATTTAATTACATAGAAAATATGTTTTAATTACAAAAATCACTTTTTTTATTAAATCTATCTGAGTTCAGAAAACTCAGAAAATCAAACCTTTCATTTTTGTGTTTTTTGGTTTATTTATTATAATTTTTTAATAAAAAAATAGGAAAAATACATTTTTAGCCTTTAAAAATTTATATTTAACTTAGGAAACTTAGAAAAATTATTCTAATGAGTCCCAAGTGATCAGTGAGAAATTAGGAATATTTTGAACCATTTATTGTATTTTTGAAATTTTTAATTCCAAAAGTAGGCTTAAAAATAAAGTATTTATTTGAAAATAATTTTTATTTTTTCTAAGTGCCCCTAATCACAAGGAACTCAGAAAACCACTTTTCATAATTTTATGAAGTATATTTAATTTAATATAATTATTTTAATGCCAAAAAATGCCATTTTCTTGAAATCTTAATTTTAATGATAAAAATTAATCAATTAAATTTCAAATTTTTACAGTGAGGTAAAATAAGTGTTATTTATAGTGTGGTTGATTTTGCAAAGTTTTGGAATAAATTAAATTTTTTTAATTTACATGAATTTTTAGGGTTTAATTAACTATATTGATTTATACAAATGTTAACATTTAATTTTCAATTTTTTAGAAGTCCTTTGACCATAAGGAATGTACCAAAACAAGTGTCATAATTTTTTGATTTATATTTTATTTTATATAAGTTGGTTCTTCCCCGTCCACGTCCTCGGCCTCGACCTCGGGTGCGCGAACTAAAAGAACCTCCGCCAATTTGTTGCAAAAGAGTGGTGGAAGATCGCTGAAGTGGAGTTTAATGGCCCTGCAATTGTACTTTTTATGATTCTTTACTTTTTTTTGTCACAATTTTACTAAAGAAAATAGTTTTCTTTGACGGTGTGTAGTAGGAAACATCTTCATGAATGCCAACTTCATGAACTGAAAATGATTGTAGATCTCCTTGATGCAATGCTTTTGTCCTTCTTTGTAGTACTTGATGCACTAGCGTAGAGACGATGGAATCATGTTGTTTTCGTGAATCCATAGTTGACCCAGTAGAGCATTGAAAGAGGTCTCTGCATCAATGATATAAAATTTAACGATTGTTGCTAGCTCTTCAACCTTCATAAACAATGTAATGGATCCAAGAGCTCTTTCTCCCTTTTGGTTGAATCCTCTTAGCATCATTTTATCGGCTGTAAGCTCTTGAGCTTTGATGTCCAAATATGCCAATGTCTGTAGGCTCATCAAGTTGAGTGAAGCTCTAGGATCTACTAAAACTCTGGATAACACAAATCTGCCGATGTTAATGAAGATGTAGTGGTTTGATGTGGTCGGCGGTACCAATCAACAAAACTTCATCTGCGAAGGTTACCCCAAGCTGTTCTTTCAATGAATAAACTTCATCCGAGGATGTGCTGGCCAACTGAGTTAAACAAATCTCTGGGTCAAGCAAGGTTGTAATCAGAGCTTCTCTCATCTCCTTTGACAGGATCAGAGCGTCGTAGATGCTTAATCAGGCCGACAGCTTCATAAGATGAGCTAGCACATTGTAATCCACTTTATTTGGTGCTCCAATTTTCACTTGGTTGTGTGGTTCTTCCACTGGTGGGGGTGGAGGCAGCTCTTCTCTATTTACTATTTATTTTCCTTTATCTATCAGAGCTATTATTGAGGGTAATACTCTCCCGCTCCTTAAGTTCACTTCTGTAATTTCTTCTTCTTAGAGATTATTGTTGAATCTTCTGGTGTTTCCTCTTTGTCGAAAAGATCAAGGTTGATGTCAAGTGGTGCAACCTGGCGCTCGAGGATTGACTCTTCACTCTCGGTGCTATCGTAAGCGGTATCATCGATGTCTTCTTCAGTTTTGACAATGAGTTCATCAGACTCAAGTATGATTTGAGGATCATTGCAGGAATCAAGATCGAGCTAGATTGATCATTATATTCATAAGACCCAGAGGAGAAAAAAGATAATCATACAAAGTCAGGGGTTCAAGGATTTTCTTCCCTAAATTTGAGATAACCAATCTAGTAGAGGCAACCCCTATCATACCCCCCGTGCTATCAATCTTTGTAGTGGTAGTGATCTTCTTTTTCTTTGTCTTTGATGATGATGGCTCTTGTGGAAGAATCTTCATCTTGGGCTTGAGAGGCTGAAGATTTTGAACAGAGGCTTGTTTTGATGCATTCTGGATTTGATTCAGTATTTTCTTAGATGATTTACTCCAAGCTTCATTCCATTCATCTTTTTCAATATATGCAGAAGATTGTTTTGATGAATGTTGTACTTGGTTTAGGACCCTCTTGAGCTCGTCCCACTTCGTACTCCATCCCTCTTCTTCAGTAAATGGATCAATCGGAGAAATTGGCTAGGTCAAAATCATATTTATGGAACCTTTTTCAGGTTCCCTTAAATATTCTTTCAGGATCGTTATATTTCCTTCTTTGAGATTTTTCTTGAGCAAACCCTTAAAGATGAAACATTCTTCTATAGTGTGTTCGAGAAACCAGTGGTACGAGCAATATTTGGTTCATCTTTCTTGTCAACTTCTTTGGGCTTCTTTGGATATGGTAATCTGAACTCATACTTTGTCATCAGACTTTTGAATAATTTAGACATGGCTTCATCTTTGAAAGAATTCATCATTTTCTATCATTTTGCCAGAGATATTCTCTTATTCTCTATTCGAGATGATCCTCCTTGAGGTGGTCGCTGGTTGGACTGGTTACTCTGTTTTTGAGCATGCTATGATGAAGATTGGCAAGGATTTCTGCATATATGTTCATTGGTTGTTTTCCCTTATCAACAGTCACTACTATTCCCGACTTCTTTTCAAACACTTTGGTTGCCTTGGACTTCATGTGCGAATCCATATGTTTGATTTCTTCTTGAAGACTGTTAGCCTTGCTGAGTAGCTTCTCGAAGGATTTGATGGTGAGTCCCTTGAGCATGAAATCTACTGGGCCATGAATGCTTTTGAGTAAAATCTCAATTGCGTGGCATTCCTGTAGCTGAGGTTCACACTTCATGCTAAGGTTTCTCCACCTCAAAATGTAATCCACCAAAGTCTCGTTGGGCTTTTGCTATTCCATCATGAGCTCTACTATAGAGATAAGGTGTTGCGCTCCGACAAATATTTTCACAAATAATTATTCCCGCTCTGTAAATGTCTTAACTGATCCGTTGGGTAAATCAGCATACCAATCAAAAGCAATCCCTGACCAATTATAGATAAACTGTTGGAAGAGTAAAGCTTCGCTATTTCTTGTGTTGCCACAACTGGCTCGAAAATATGCTATATGTTGTCTGGGATTTCCAATCACATCAACAATTTTAAAGTTTGGGGGCATGAAACCCTTGGGGAAGGGTACTACATCGAATTCCTCTAGATAGGGTCTACCCTTTAGAATTAACGCACCGCCCTTAGATTGGGTTAAGACCTTAATACAGTGAAAATATATGCATTTTTAGACCCATAATTTATACCTATTTTTGGTGATATTGCACTTTAATGGAAGGTATTTTGATGTTTTCATGCAAGTTGTTGATTTTTAGGGCTTAAAGCAAAAAGGAAGCAAAAAGGATGAAATTTAGAGTCAAAATGACCTTTTTGAGGAAATACTCAGCACTGGCAGCGCCGACAATGTAGAACAACTGAAAGTTGGAGGATTTTTACTCAGCGCCGACGGCTCCAAATGTGGTTCAGACCCCATTTCTAGAAAGTTTGATGTATTTGGACAATTTTTGAAGAGTTTTGGAGGCANCCAAATATGCCAATGTCCGTAGGCTCATCAAGTTGAGTGAAGCTCCAGGATCTACTAAAACTCTGGATAACACAAATCTGCCGATGGTAATGAAGATGTAGTGGTTGGATGTGGTCGGAGGTACCAATCAACAAATCTTCATCTGCGAAGGTTACCCCAGGCTGTTCTTTCAATGAATAAACTTCATCCGAGGATGTGCTGGCCAACTGAGTTAAACAAATCTCTAGGTCAAGCAAGGCTGTAATCAGAGCTTCTCTCATCTCCTTTGACAGGATCAGAGCGTTGTAGATGCTTAATCAGGCCGACAACTTCATAAGTGAGCTAGCACATTGTAATCCACTTTATTTGGTCCTCCAATTTTCACTTGGTTGTGTGGTTCTTCCACTGGTGGGGGTGGAGGTAGCTCTTCTCTATTTACTTTTTATTTTCCTTTATCTATCAGAGCTATTATTGAGGGTAATACTCTCCCGCTCCTTATGTTCACTTCTGTAATTTCTTCTTCTTGGAGATTATTGTTGAATCTTCTGGTGTTTCCTCTTTGTCGGAAAGATCTAGGTTGATGTCAAGTGGTGCAACGTGGCGCTCGAGGATTGGCTCTTAACTCTCGGTGCTATCGTAAATGGTATCATCAATGTCTTCTTCAGTTTTGACAATGAGTTCATCGGACTCAAGAATGATTTGAGGATCGTTGCAGGAATCAAGATCGAGCTAGATTGATCATTATATTCATAAGACCCAGAGGAGAAAAAGATTATCATATAAAGTCAAGGGTTCAAGGATTTTCTTCCCTAAATTTGAGATAACCTATCTAGTAGAGGCAGCCCCTATCATACCCACCGTGCTATCAATCTTTGTAGTGGTAGTGCTCTCTTTTTCTTTATCTTTGATGATGATGGCTCTTGTGGCAGAATCTTCATGTTGGGCTTGAGAGGCTGAAGATTCTGAACAGAGGCTTGTTTTGATGCATTATGGATTTGATTCAGTATTTTCTTAGATGATTTGCTCCAAACTTCATTCCATTCATCTTTTTCAATATATGCAGAAGATTGTTTTGATGAATCTTGTACTTGGTTTAGGACCCTCTTGAGCTCGTCCCATGTCGTACTCCATCCCTCTTCTTCAGTAAATGGATCAATTGGAGAAATTGGCTAGGTCAAAATCATATTTATGGAACCTTTTTCAGGTTCCCTTAAATATTCTTTCAGGATCGTTATATTTCCTTCTTTGAGATTTTTCTCGAGTGAACCCTTAAAGATGAAACATTCTTCTATAGTGTGCCCGAGCAACCAGTGGTACGAGCAATATTTGGTTCATCTTTCTTGTCAACTTCTTTGGGCTTCTTTGGATATGGTAATCTGAACTCATACTTTGTCATCAGACTTTTGAATAATTTAGACATGGCTTCATCTTTGAAAGAATTCATCATTTTCTATCATTTTGCCAGAGATATTCTCTTATTCTCTGTTCGAGTTGATCCTCCTTGAGGTTGTCGCTGGTTGGACTGGTTACTCTGTTTCTGAGCATGCTATGATGAAGATTGGCAAGGATTTTCTGCATATATGTTCATTGGTTGTTTTCCCTTATCAACAGTCGCTACTATTCCTGACTTCTTTTCAAACACTCTGGTTGCCTTGGACTTCTTGTGCGAATCCATATGTTTGATTTCTTCTTGAAGACTGTTAGCCTTGCTGAGTAGCTTCTCGAAGGATTTGATGGTGAGTCCCTTGAGCATGAAAGCTACTGGCCCATGTATGCTTTCAGGAAGAATTTTAACGTGGCATTCCTGTAGCTGAGGTCCACACTTCATGCTAAGGTTTCTCCACCTCAAAATGTAATCCACCAAAGTCTCGTTGGGCTTTTGCTTTTCCATCATGAGCTCTACTATAGAGATAAGGTGTTGCGCTCCGACAAATCTTTCCACAAATAATTATTCCCGCTCGGTAAATGTCTTAACTGATCCGTTGGGTAAATCAGCATACCAATCAAAAGCAATCCCTGACCAATTATAGATAAACTGTTGGAAGAGTAAAGCTTCGCTATTTCTTGTGTTGCCACAACTGGCTCAAAAATATGTTATATGTTGTCTGGGATTTCCAATCACATCAAATATTTTAAAGTTTGGGGGCATGAAACCCTTGGGGAAGGGTACTACATCGAATTCCTCTAGATAGGGTCTACCCTTTAGAATTAACGCACCGCCCTTAGATTGGGTTAAGACCTTAATACAGTGAAAATATATGCATTTTTAGACCCATAATTTATACCTATTTTTGGTGATATTGCACTTTAACGGAAGGTATTTTGATGTTTTCATGCAGGTTGTTGATTTTTAGGGCTTAAACCAAAAAAGAAGCAAAAATGATGAAATTTAGAGTCAAAATGACCTTTTTGAGGAAATACTCAGCACTGACAGCGCCGACAATGTAGAACAACTGAAAGCTGGAGGATTTTTACTCAGCGCCGACGGCGCCAAATGTGGTTCAGACCCTATTTCTAGAAAGTTCAATGTATTTGGACAATTTTTGAAGAGTTTTGGAGGCACCTCTTGGAAAATCATCCTTAGGCTTTATTTGAGGCTGAATTTCATCAGAAAAGGGGCTCCTCTACGTTCATTTTTTGCTCTACAACATTCCACCACATATTGGAGTCAATTAGTAATTTTGCTTTCATAGTTTAGATTTTTTTTGGTGAGATTTAGTGTGAACCTTTCTGTAAGAGTGTTGGAGAAGGATAAAAGTGAGAGAGTTATTCTTCTTGCATTTCTAAGGAAATGCTACAAAGGATTTGTTTTGAGAAAGAGTTCCAGATAAGTTTGTTTGTTTATTTAGTGTTGTATGAACTTTCTTTTGTATATGAAATTTGTGTTTGGTCGTATCTCTCTCATGAAATCTGAGTAGTTTCGTCTATCTTCCCCCTACTATGAGATCTGGAGAAATGAAGAGATAATATGAATGTGCCATAATTAAAATATAAATAAATTGTGATGATTTTTCAACTCCAAACTTGATTTACTTTTCAATTTGGCCAATTGATTTCTTAAAATATATTGTGAAACATATCATCCGGGAAATGAAATATGTGTTCTACAACAGAGTGAGGATCACATTTGATTTCATGAAAGAGAAATTTGTTCATGAAATTAAGTTCAAATAAATAAGGAAATATACTTTGTTGGGTGTAGAATTGGAGAATCTTTAGGGTGATAGACTATAATCCCCAATTTGGTCTTACTGTTTAAAAACTAAAGCGAGAGTTAGCCTTGAGATGAAGGGAAGTGGGAGCTTTAGAGTGGGAGCCGGTATACTCCTAACCTAGCCACGAATTTAGGGATTAAACCTAAGACTAACCAATGATTTTCTATGCTCTGTGTCAGGGTAGAGAATTAAAATTGCTTTTATTGGGCACAATACATATTATAAATATTTATCTCATCTCATTTCACCAGAATTTCATTGTAGTGGGAAGGATGCTTTTTCACATAAGAAAACTTCATTACATAAACATCATTAGTAGATTAGTAGTTATTATTAAAAATTTGCATTTCAGTTTTGCTAATAGTTAAGTAATTTAGTTTGGTTAATATTCAAAATTCAAAAATAGTGATAGTGATTTCGATTGATTTTTAGTAAATTTACTGTTAAAATTTATCATTGCTAATTTACAATTTCCCTGTGGGATCGATATTTGGGGCTTAAGTAGAAAGTCCATTATTACTTGATAATGATACATATACTTTAGTAAAATCCTATTTTTAATTACCAATAATTATATATATTTTACACAACTTACTTTTCAAACAAGGACCAAGTTTTTGGCGCTGTAGTGGTGTCAACTTCATAAATCCTTACATTAAAAAAATCGAGATCAAGTTTTTGGCATCGTTATCGGGGAAGTTAACTGTTTAATTTAATTAAATTAAATAGTTTTGATAAATTAAGAAATTTAGAGAATATATATATACACTATAAAAATATATAAAAGCAAAAAAAAAAAAAAAATCCAAAAAAAAATTTAANGGGACCAAGTTTTTGGCGCTGTAGTGGTGTCAACTTCATAAATCCTTACATTAAGAAAATCGAGATCAAGTTTTTGGCATCGTTACCGGGAAAGGTAACAGTTTAATTTAATTAAATTAAATAGTTTTGATAAATCAAGAAATTTAGAAAAAATATATATACACTATAAAAATATATAAAAGCAAAAAAAAAATCTGAAAAGAAATTTAATTAAGATTGTATTTTAAAGAATTTTACTTAGCTTACTTTATTTATTTATGCAAAATATTGGATCTGAAGGATTAGTACCTTACGATTCAGATTGAGAACGTACCATTAGAAAAATTTGAAAAAAATAAAGAGAAATTAAGAATTTGAAAGAAATGGAAAATAATATAGAAAATCCAATAAATGAGAATCGATAAAGGCCTTTAAGAGATTATGCGAATCCGATAGTAGATAAACTTCATTTAACTATTCAAAATCTTGATGTTGCTGCTAATTCATTTGTGGTTAAACATGCTATTATCCAAATCGTACAAAATAATCAGTTTGAAGGATCACCTACTGAAGATTCTAACTTACATCTTGTTAGTTTTCTTGAAATTTGTGCTACATTTAAGTATGACAAAGTGTTTAATGATGCTGTTAGGTATAGACTTTTTCCTTTTTCATTAAGGGATAAAGCCAAGGCTTGGTTAAATTCATTTGCACCCGGNAAGATTATGCGAATCCGATAGTAGATGAACTTCATTTAACTATTCAAAATCTTGATGTTGCTGCTAATTCATTTGAGCTTAAACATGCTATTATCCAAATGGTACAAAATAATCAGTTTGAAGGATCACCTACTGAAGATCCTAACTTACATCTTGTTAGTTTTCTTGAAATTTGTGCTACATTTAACATGATGGAGTGTCTAATGATGTTGTTAGGCTTAGAATTTTTCCTTTTTCATTAAGGGATAAAAAGTGTTTAATGATGTTGTTAGGTATAGACTTTTTCCTTTTTCATTAAGGGATAAAGCCAAGGCTTGGTTAAATTCATTAGCACCCAGATCTATTAGACTTGGGGAGAACAATTACAAAAGTTCTTGGCTAAATATTTTCCACCTCGAAAACCGTTAAGCATAGATTTGATATTACATTTTTTTGTCAGTTTGAAGGGGAATCGATATATGAAGCCTGGGAAAGATTTAAGGACCTTCTTAGAAAATGTCCACACCATGCTTTACCAGATTGGTTAATAATCCAAACCTTTTATAATGGATTAGTAGGATCATTAAGATCTATTATAGATGCTGTTGCGGGTGGATCATTAATGTCAAAACCTTTTGATGAAGCATACTCTTTAATTAAAGAAATGACTACTAACAATTTTCAATGGCTCTCTGAAAGGGTAAATCCTAAGAGAGTAGCCAGTATTTATGAATATGATGCAATGTCTATTTTGGCATCTCCAAATGCTGCTATTTCTAAAATGATTGATAAAATAGGAGTGAACTATTCTCAATTACCTCTAGTATTATAGGAAAATTCACTATGACAGATTATTGATTCTCAACCATCTTATGAAACCTTGAATGCTATAAATAATTGAAATAATAATCCCTTTTCTAACTATTTTATCCTTGGATGAAAAAATCACCCTAATTTTTGTTGGAATAATTATAATAATTCTGTGAATCCATCTGGAAATCTGAAAAATCAAGGAAATCTTAATTTTTTACCTTATTTTCCTCCAGAATTTAACTCAAATCTTAACCCACAAGTTAATGAAAAGAAGTTGCTGATGGAAGAAGTGAAGTTGAATATGGGNCTCTTGGAAAACCATCCTTGGGCTTTATTTGAGGCTGAATTTCATCAGAAAAGGGGCTCCTCTACGTTCATTTTTTGCTCTACAACATTCCACCACATATTGGAGTCAATTAGTAATTTTGCTTTCATAGTTTAGATTTTTTTTGGTGAGATTTAGTGTGAACCTTTCTGTAAGAGTGTTGGAGAAGGATAAAAGTGAGAGTTCTTCTTCTTGCATTTCTAAGGAAATGCTACAAAGGATTGCTTTGAGAAAGAGTTCCAGATAAGTTTGTTTGTTTATTTAGTGTTGTATGAACTTTCTTTTATATATGAAATTTGTGTTTGGTCGTATCTCTCTCATGAAGTCTAAGTAGTTTCCTCTATCTTCCCCCTACTATGAGATCTAGAGAAATGAAGAGATAATATGAATGTGTCATAATTAAAATATAAAATAAATTATGATGATTTTTCAACTCCAAACTTGATTTACTTTTCAATTTGGCCCATTGATTTCTTAAAATATATTGTGAAACATATCATCTGGGAAATGAAATATGTGTTCTACAACAGAGTGAGGATCACATTTGATTTCATGAAAGAGAAATTTGTTCATGAAATTAAGTGCAAGAAATATACTTTCTTGGGTGTAGAATTGGAGAATCTTTAGGGTGATAGACTATAATCCCCAATTTGGTCTTACTGTTTAAAAACTAAAGCGAGAGTTAGCCTTCAGATGAAGGGAAGTGGGAGCTTTAGAGTGGGAGCCGGTATACTCCTAGCCTAGCCACAAATTTAGGGATTAAACCTAAGACTAACCAATGATTTTCTATGCTCTGTGTCAGGGTAGAAAATTAAAATTGCTATTATTGGGCACAATACATATTATAAATATTTATCTCATCTTATTTGACCAAAATTTCATTGTAGTGGGAAGGATGCTTTTTCACATAAGAAAACTTCATTACATAAACATCATTAGTAGATTAGTAGTTATTATTAAAAATTTGCATTTCAGTTTTGCTAATAGTTAAGTAATTTAGTTTGGTTAATATTTAAAATTCAAAAATAGTGATAGTGATTTTGATTGATTTTTAGTAAATTTCCTGATAAAATTTATTATTGCTAATTTACAATTTCCCCATGGGATCGATATTTGGGGCTTATGTAGAAAGTCCATTATTACTTAATAACGATACATATACTTTAGTAAAATCCTATTTTTAATTACCAATAATTATATATATTTTACACAACTTACTTTTCNTGCACCCGGATCTATTAGAACTTGGGGAGAACAATTACAAAAGTTCTTGGCTAAATATTTTCCACCTCGAAAACCGCTAAGCTTAGATTTGATATTACATTTTTTGTCAGTTTGAAGGGGAATCGATATATGAAGCCTGGGAAAGATTTAAGGACCTTCTTAGAAAATGTACACACCATGCTTTACCAGATTGGTTAATAATCCAAACCTTTTATAATGGATTAGTAGGATCATTAAGACCTATTATAGATGCTGTTGCGGGTGGATCATTAATGTCAAAACCTTTTGATGAAGCATACTCTTTAATTAAAGAAATGACTACTAACAATTTTCAATGGCTCTCTGAAAGGGTAAATCCTAAGAGAGTAGCCAGTATTTATGAATCTCAATGTCTATTTTGGCATCTCCAAATGCTGCTATTTCTAAAAAGATTGATAAAATAGGAGTGAACTATTCTCAATTACCTCTAGTATTATAGGAAAATTCACTAGGACAGATTATTGATACTCAACCATCTTATGAAACCTTGAATGCTATAAATAATTAAAATAATAATCCCTTTTCTAACTATTTTATCCCTGGATGAAAAAATCACCCTAATTTTTGTTGGAATAATTATAATAATTCTGTGAATCTATCTGGAAATCTGAAAAATCAAGGAAATCTTAATTTTTTACCTTATTTTCCTCCAGGATTTAACTCAAATCTTAACCCACAAGTTAATGAAAAGAAGTTGCTGATGGAAGAAGTGAAGTTGAATATGGGAAATTAAATACAGAATCAAGGGGCTGCTATTAGAAATATTGAAAATAAATTAAGACATATTGCTACTGCACTTAGTAACAGACATTTTGGAATTCTTTCGAGTACTGTGGAAGTTAATCCAAGAGATCAAAATAAAGAGCAAATTAAAGCAATTCAATTACGAAGTGGAAAATAAATAGAAACAAGGATCCAAAGAGAAATTGAAGTTAATTAAAAGATGAAAGAAATGGAAAATGATCAACAAGAAAATGAACAAACACAGGTTCCTTTTGAAAAACCATCACCCCCGTCNGGGATCAAAATAAAGAGCAAATTAAAGCAATTCAATTACAAAGTGGAAAATAAATAGAAACAAGGATCCAAAGAGAAATTGAAGTTAATGAAAAGACGAAAGAAATGGAAAATGATCAACAAGAAAATGAACAAACACAGGTTCCTTTTGAAAAACCATCACCCCCGTCTCCTCAAAGACTGAAGTTGAAGAATAAAGATAAAAAATTTACAAAATTTTTCAAAATCCTTGAGAAGTTAACAATAAATATTTATTTTGTTGAAGCTTTGGAATAAAAGCCAAGTTATGTGAAATTTATGAAGGATGTAATAAATAAGAAATGGAAGTTTACAGATCATGAGACTTCTGCACTCAGAGAAGAGTGTAGTGTTATTATTCAGAAAAAGCTTCCTGAAAAATTAAAAGATCCTGGTTGTTTTACTATACCTTGTGCAATTGGTGAGAAGTTTTATGGAAAAGCTTTATTTGATTTAGGAGCGAGTATCAATCTTATGTCCTTATCAATTTTTAAATGTTTTGATTTTGGAGAAATTTCCCCTACTATTGTAACTCTTCAGTTAGCTAACCGATCAATAAATTATCCAAAAGGAGTTATAGAGGATGTACTACTAAAAGTGGATAAATTTATTTTCTCTGTAGACCTTATAGTATTGGATCTGGAGGAAGATAAGGAAATTCATATTATTTTAGGGAGACCATTTCTTGCATTAGGAAGAGTTGTAATAGATTTACAAAAAGGAGAATTAATAACGAGAGTTAATTATCAAGAAGTGAAATTTAATATATTCAAAGGTATGAAATATCTTGAAATAGAAAAAGATAANCTAACCGATCAATAAATTATCCAAAAGGAGTTATAGAGGATGTACTAGTAAAAGTGGATAAATTTTCTGTAGATTTTATAGTATTGGATCTGGAGGAAGATAAGGAAATTCATATTATTTTAGGGAGACCATTTCTTGCAACAGGAAGAGTTGTAATAGATTTACAAAAAGGAGAATTAATAATGAGAGTTAATTATCAAGAAGTGAAATTTAATATATTCAAAGGTATGAAATATCTTGAAATAGAAAAAGATAATAAATGTTTTAGGATGGAAGTAGTTGATTATTTAAGTAATGAACAATTTAAGAAAGAATTCGAAGATAAATTTAAGCAAGGAGAAATTTTTAAGAATGAAGATAAAATTATAGAAGAGGATTTAGATTATATTCAGGGTAAATTTGAAACAGCATACTTGATGGAAAATGATAGTAAAAATCTTACTCCTTCAAGTATTAAACTACCTGAACTTGAATTAAAGATATTACCTACCCATTTAAAGTATGTATTTTTAGGAAAGTCATCTACCTTGTCGGTTATTATATATTCTGAGTTAACTGAGATTCAGGAACTAAATTTGATAGAAATGTTAAAAAAGTATAAAAAGGCTTTTGGATGGACTTTAGCAAATATTAAAGGAATTAGTCCTTCAATTTATATGCACATAATTTTATTAGATGAACAACATGAACCTAATGCTGATCCTCAGAGAAGATTAAACCCAATAATGAAAGAAGTTGTTAAAAAAGAGATTTTAAAATGGTTAGATGCTGGAATTATATATCCTATTTTAGTTAGTGCTTGGGTAAGTCCAATTCACTATGTACCAAAAAAAGGAGGAGTGAATGTTGAAGAAAATGAGAAAAATGAATTAATACCAATAAGACAAGTAACTGGTTGGTGAATTTGCATTAATTATAGAAAATTAAATATGGCCACCAGAAAATATCACTTTCCTTTACCTTTTCTAGACCAAATGTTGGATAGATTGGCTAGGAATAAGTATTATTGTTTTTTAGATGAATATACCGGTTATCGCCAAAGTCCAATTGCTTCAGAGGATCAAGAGAAAACAACGTTTACAAGCCCATATAGAACATTTGCTTTTCGTAGAATGCCTTTTGGACTACGCAATGCACGTGCAACATTTCAAAGATGTATGATGTCAATTTTTAGCAATTTTATAGAACATGGAATGGAAGTATTTATGGATGATTTTTTCATATTTGGAACTTCATTTGAATTATGCCTTAATAATTTAGAAAAGGTTTTGGAAGTATGTGAAAAAGTAAATTTAGAATTAAATTGGGAAAAATGTCAATTTATGTTTGCAGGAGGTATTATACTTGGGCATAAAATTTTTGAAAAAGGCATGGAGGTAGATCCTGCAAAAATCCAAGTTATAGAAA
>JXCR01076355.1:62763-89313 GCA_002079205.1 Phalaenopsis hybrid cultivar
TGCAACATTTCAAAGATGTATGATGTCAATTTTTAGCAATTTTATAGAACATGGAATGGAAGTATTTATGGATGATTTTTTCATATTTGGAACTTCATTTGAATTATGCCTTAATAATTTAGAAAAGGTTTTGGAAGTATGTGAAAAAGACAATTTAGAATTAAATTGGGAAAAATGTCAATTTATGTTTGCAGGAGGTATTATACTTGGGCATAAAATTTTTGAAAAAGGCATGGAGGTAGATCCTGCAAAAATCCAAGTTATAGAAAAATTACCACCGCCTACTAATGTTAAAGGGGTGAGAGGTTTTCTAGGACATGCTGGTTTTTACAAGCGCTACATAAAAATGTTTTCAAAAATAACCGAGCCTCTATGCCAACTTTTAGAAAAAGATACAAAATTTGATTTCAATGAAGAATGCATAAAAGCATTTGAATTATTAAAGAAAAAGTTAGTCACTGCACCTATAATAGTACCACCTGATTGTGAAAAATCATTTGAAATAATGTATGATGCTAGTGATTATGCTATTGGGGTTGTATTAGGACAAAGACATGAAAATGTTTTTAAAGTTATATATTCTGCTAGTAAGACTCTAAATGATGCTCAAATTAATTATACGCCTACTGAAAGAGAGTTATTAGCTATTGTTTATGCCTTTGATAAATTTAGACCTTGTTTAATTGGAACTAAATGTATAGTGCATACAACTCGTTATGTTATTAAACACTTAATGCAAAAGAAGGATGTTAAACTAAGATTAATTAGATGGATAGTTCTATTTCAAGTGTTTGATTTTACCGTGATTGATAAAAAAGGAAATGATAATCAAATAGCTGATCATTTATCTAGAATAGAAATAGAAATATTAAATAATTTTGCAATTGAAATTTTAGAGAATTTCCCTGATGAACAATTATGGTATTGATGAAACAGATGTACCGTGGTATGCTGATATAGTGAATTATATTATAAGTGATATTCTACCACCTGATATAAAAAATCCACAATAAAAGAAGTTTATATATGATTCAAAAGACTATTCTTAGGATGACCCATATTTATATAAATAATGTAAAGATCTAATTATTAGAAGAGGTGCGCCTTCGAAGAAACTCAACAGATAATTGAAAGATGCCATGATTCTGAATTTGGAGGACATTTCGAAACAAATAGAACTGCATATAAAATTTTACAACCTAGATTTTATTGGCCTACTATTTTTAATGATGTTAATGAATATATTAAAACATGTGATAGATGTCAACGTATAGAAAATATTTCTAGAAGAAATGTAATGCCTCTAAATTATACATTGGAAGTTGAAATTTTTGATGTGCGGGGATTAGATTTTATGGGACCATTTATCCTTCATTTGGAAACTTATATATATTACTTGTTGTTGATTATATGTCCAAATGGATTACAACTATTGCTGTACCTAAATGTGATGCTCGGAGTGTTTCTAAATTTTTAATTAAAAATATTTTTACAAGGTATGGAATGCCGAGAGTAATTATTATTGATGAAGGATCTCATTTCAGGAATAAGAGAATTAAAAAAATAATTAAGAAATATGATATTATGCATAGATTCTCTTCCGCTTATCATCCTCAGACTAGTGTTCTAGCAGAAATATCAAATCTTGAAATTAAATGCATTTTAGAAATGGCTGTAAATCCTTATAAATTGGATTGGTCTGCTAGACTCGACACAATATTATGGGCATATAGAACTTCTTATAAGAATCCTATAGGAATGTTCCCATACAAACTGATATTTGGAAAAACATGCCACTTACCTGTAGAATTAGAGCATAAAACATTTTGGAATATTAAGAAATTTAATTTTTATCTAAAAGATGCTGGTGAGAGAAGATTATTACAACCCAATGAACTTGAGGAGATTAGGAATGAAGCATATGATATTGCAAAAATCTATAAAGAGAAAATGAAAATATGGCATGATCGGAAGATTATTAAGGAGAACTTTAAACCTGAACAAGAAGTTTTATTATATAATACAAGATTGAGATTGTTTTCAGGAAAACTGAAATCCAGATGGTTAGGGCCATTTAAGGTAATTAAATTCTATCATTATGGAACTGTTGTGATTAAAGATCCTAACACTGGAAAGATATTTAAAGTTAATGGGCATCATTTAAAAAATTATTATGAGGGGCACATACCTCAATTTAAAGAAGTTTTAATGTTAAGTCAACCGAACTAAACAAATAGAATGTCGGGCTGACAACGTTAAACCAAGCACTTTTTGGGAGGCAACCTGTACTTATATGTCTATGTGTTACATTTAGTTTGTTAAGTTCTTATATATTAGTTGATAATAATCCTACACAATTGCATTTATTATAAATTAAGTCAAATATTAGTAATTGGAAGAAAAGTTGGAATTTAATTGAACAAAAATTGAAAATCACAAAAATTTAACCATTGATGCCGATAACGCCCAAGAAAGCAGATCTCAGCGCTGACAGTGCCAATTGGGAGCACTAGCGGTGCAGAGAGCGGTTGGACAGTTTCTGAAACTGTTGGCGGACTTTGGCGGGATTTCAAACCATAATAATTGTCGGGAGGTGTTTTTAAAGTCCTAAAAACTTCCTAGGATGCCTAGAAACTTTTTATTTTTAGATTCCATGGTTTCCAACTCCAGAAATACTTCAAGGTATGGAGTTTACAATAGAAGAATGTTTATTTGTTTTGACAAGCAGAGATTATACGATGAAGTTATTATGAAGAAGAGATTGATCAAGGAAAGAAGATTTGTTGATTATGGGTTGATCAATCCAAGTGCTCTAGTTGACAAGTTCATTTTGTAAAGGCGATGGGAAGTTCTGTGTTACACAACCGCTGTGGTCGTTTTACATGTAGTGAAGGAATTTTATGCAAATTTACATGGAATTACCTAAGGAGTTGTCTTCATACGAGGTAAGGCTGTACAATTTACTCCTGTGAGGATTAATGAATTGTATATGATAGAAAATGTTCTAATCTGTCATTATGCAAATTTTATTCCTACGTGCGATTTGATGCAAGATATTTATAATTTTCTAACAGATGAAAGTGATATGTGGGAAGTACGAGATGAATGATATATTAGTTTTCCTGCTTCATCACTTAATCCCATTTCAAAGAAATGGCATTTCTTTATTTGTGCAAAATTAATCCCTAGTATGAAGATCAGTAGAGGCACCAAGGAGAGTGCTATTTTTTACTACTATATTCAAATGAAAAAACTTATTGGTAAGGTTCAATTATATTTAAATATGTGATGGGAATCATTATGAATGGACCAATTTATGGACTTGGTCATCCTTCTATGATTTTTTTGATTTACAGTCAATCCCAAGTACCATATAAAAGTTGGGAAAAAGTTTTACTACCATGGGAGCCCATGATCCCTATTGATGATCAGTATGTTTGTAATGGAAATGAAGCATTAAATGCTATTATAGATCCTTCTTCACATGATTCATCTCCATTAATGCCACCAACAGTAGGAAGTTCACTTGCTTTAGAGAAGAAATTGAAGAAAATTGAAAGAAGACTTCAAAGTATTATGAATGCAATGGGAGATCTCAAGTACCTTTTTGATCACCTAGATTGGAGAATGAAATAGAATTTTAATCACACTGGAACTTTTGAAGCAGGATTAGTTCAGATGTTTAAAGAAAAGGGGTGGATCAAAGAAAAATTGATAGATCAATTCCCGTATTGATCCTTCTACAACATGAATGTTCATTACCGATCTATGGGTGATATTAGAGGCGGTGATAGCACTGAAGATGAGGCTGAATATGACGAGCAAAGGTTTATTAGCTTTAGTACTAGTGCTCGATTTCATAGTTTTCAAGAAAATTAAAAAGTGATTTAGGACCGAGGTTCTAAAAATTCGGGAGGAGAAGTTGAACGATTGATTATCGCTCGGTAGTGGGAAAACATCTGCTATTTTAATGTTGATGTGATAGTTAGGATTGTGATGGAATTTTATGCCAACCTTCCTGAGGCTTTTGATGATTTTGTTTTTGTTTGAGGAAAAATGGTTGACTTTACTCCAAGAAAAATTAATCAATTAGAAGATGTTTATAGATGCCAACATCATTCAATTTCTGCTTCAGATCAAGCCTAAGATAAAGTTATTTCTTTTCTAACTAGTGAGAAAGGGTCTTGGAAAATAAAAAATGGAGTTAAAGTTAACTTTCCCCTTTCTAGGTTAAATATAGTGTCTGAGGCTTGACATTATTTTATTTCTAGAAGGATGATTCCAACAAACCATCATAGCGAAGTAACCAAGGATAGAGCCATCCTTAACTACTGTATTCAGCAAGTGATGAATATAAATGTAGGCTTTATCATTTATATGAACATTTGATCTATTGCTCTAGGAGAGACCACTGGTGGATTAGCACACCCTGCTCTCATTTACACACTTTTGAGCATGCAGGAGTTGATTTCAGACCTGATGAGGAGAGTATTGGGCCTCAGAGACCGATTGGGCATGCCAACATCAAGACTTACAAGTCCCATGTTGACTGGAGATCTGGAAGACAAGCCAGGGATATTCCTTCTACTTCTAGAACCCCTACTTTTAGTAAGCCTACTTTAAGTGACCCCAGCAACAGGGAGTTGTTGGACCAGATGATGATTCAATAGGGAGATATTTTGAGGATGGATCATAGGATGCAGAATATGGAGGCCAAAAATGCTCACACTGATGATCTGATTTGCCAGAAATTTGAGCATGATGCTGCTTATGATGATGCTTTAGTAAGATACCTGAAGGGTGACCATACAGCTCAGTTCCCTATTCACCCTACTTATACTCCATATCAGCAGCATAAGTTAGATGTCTATGATGAAGAGGATAATAACTGATGATCTTTTTGCTTGTTTATTTGTGTTTGTACTGTGTGATTGTATTGCTTGAGTTATGATGTTGTTGTTATGTAAAGGGAAACTGTAATGTGGAAAACTGTTTTCATTGTTAGAGTTTAGTTAAGTTCTATTGTTATTTTCAGCACTTTGTTATGCATTGTGATTAGCTCATTCTCAGCAAATTTTATATGTATTATGTGCAAATTAAAATTTTTAACTTTGTGGTTTTCATATTAGCACCTGTAGTATTTCAAAAATTATGTTAAGAAATCAGAATCTCCTACAGGTATGATTTTTTTTATGTATTTAATGCTTTGTTTCACCCTTTATTTTTAAAGTTCTTCATGTAAAAATCTTTTAAAAATTTGTGTTTGGGGGGAGAAGAAAATTCATTTTTAGAAAAGAGAAAGTACTTAATTTTATTTGTCCTCACTTAATTATATTTTCAAAATTTTAAATTTAACATGACCTTTGGTATTATGGGTTAACTTGAGATAACTATATTTATGTTTCTAAATATGTAGTAAATCTAAGTAAAAATTTTCAATAATAAATTTTAATTCTAAGGGATATGATGTTTGGCAAAAGAGAATAAGACCATGTTTTTCTATTTTAAGTAAAGAAATTTGTATTTTTTTAGTATTAAAAATCTTAAAAGATTTATGTAAAAAGAAAATAATTAAAATTTATAAAATCTTTAAGTTAATATAAATTTGTTAAGTTAAGAAATGTAAAAAGTTTTTTACTTTAAGAAAAGGATAGTGAAGTTCAAAATCAACAGAGGCTATCCAGATATAGTAATCCTCACATATAGAAAAAAAAAGAAAAGAAAAAGAAAAGATGTGGGAAAAAGCTTGAGGAGATGCCTAATTAAAAAATTGGCGTCACTTAAATCAACTTAAGGAAAAATACTTGGACATATTTTTATAAAGTTTTGATTTGAATATTAACTTAATTATTAATAACGTTTTATGAAGTTCTTTTTCGCATGAATTTCCTAAGTTACTTTAATATAACAAATTGCAATTTTTCTTGAAAAGATTAGAGGGTCAGAAACCTTAAACTTAATTACTGAATATCCTTACACCTTTAGTATTAACTCGAGTTGTTTTGAATTTTTCCTAAGTTAAACTATCATAATTAGTGAACTAAAATATGAAAGTCTAAAAGTTAATTTCTTTACCATAAGTCATAATTTTATGTAGTAGAAAAGTTACTTGAGGACAAGTAACATGAAAGTTTGAGGGATTTTGATACACTGAAAATATATGCATTTTTAGACCCATATTTTATACCTATTTTTGGTGATATTGCATTTTAATGAAGGTATTTTGATGTTTTTTTGCAGGTTGTTGATTTTCAGGTTTTAAAGTGAAAAGGAAGCAAAAAGAATGAAATTTGGAGTCAAAATGACGTTTTTGAGGAAATACTCAACACCGGTAGTGCCAAGGTCAGCGCCGACGACACAGAACAACCGAAAGTTGAAGGATTTTTACTCAGCACCGACACGCCAGACTAGTGCTGACGGCGCCAAAAGAGGTTCAAACCCTGTTTTTAGAAGGTTTGATGTATTTGGATGATTTTTGAAGAGTTTTTGGAGGCACCTCTTGGAGAACCGACTTTGGCTTTATTTGGGGCCAAATTTCATTAGAAAAGGGGCTCCTCTACGTTTATTTTTCTCTATACAACATTCAAACACTCTACATTTCCATAATCTATCTTCATTCCACCACATATTGGAGTTAATTATTAATTTTTCTTTCATAATTTAGAGTTTTTGGGGTGATATTTAGTGTAAGACTTTCTGTAAGAGTGTTGGAGAAGGAGAAAGGTGAGAGAGTACTTCTTTTTGCATTTTGAAGGAAAGACTCCAAAGGATTTGCTTTGAGAAAGAGATCTAGATAAGTTTTTTTATTTATTTAGTTTTGTGTAACTTTCTTTTATATATGAAATTTGTGTTTTTTAGTATCTTTCTCATGAAGTTTGAGTAGTTTCTTCTATATTTCCCCCAACTCTGAGATCTGGAGAAATGAAGAGATAATATGAATGTGCCATAATTAAAATATAAAATAAATTGTCATGATTTTTCAACTCCGAACTTAATTTACTTTTCAATTTGGCCAATTGATTTATTAAAATATGTTGTGAAACATATGCTCCGGGAAATGGAGTATGCATTCTACAATAGAGTGAGGATCACATTTGATTTCATGAAGGAGAAATTTGTTCATGAAATTAAGTGCAAATAAATAGAAAAATATTCTTTGTTGGGTGTAGAATTGGAGAATCTTTAGGGCGACAGACTAAAATCCCCAATTTGGTTTTAGTGTTTAAAAAATAAAGCGAGAGTTAGCCTTCAAGTGAAGGTAAGTGGGAGCTTTGAAGTGGGAGCAGGTATACTCCTAGTCTACCCACGAATTTAGGGACTAAACCTAAGATTAATCAATAATTTTCTTTGCACTATATCAAGGTAGATAAATAAAATTGCTCCTATTTGGCACAGTACATATTATAAACATTTATCTCATCTCATTTCACCAGAATTTCATTGTAGTGGGAAGGATGATTTTTCACATAAGAAACCTTCATCACATAAACATAGTTAGTATATTAGTAGTTATTATTAAAAATTTGCATTTCACCTTTGCTAATAGTTAAGTAATTTAGTTTGGTTATTATCTCAACATTCGAAATTAGTGACAGTGATTTCATTTGATTTTCTATAAATTTCTTGATAAAATTTATCATTGCTAATTTACACCTTCCCCGTGGGATCGATATTTAAGGCTTAAACAGAAAGTCCATTATTACTTGATAATGATATGTATACTTGCATAGAATCTCATTATTAATTAACCATAATTATATATATTTTACACAACTTACTTTTCATATAGGGATCATGTTTTTGGTGCTATTGTGGTATCAACTTCATCAATCCTTACAGGCCTCCTGAACTTGCTCGACCATTTGCTTAAATTCTTTCTCTGGTATGACACTCGATGGAGAATCCTTCTTTGGTTGTTCATCTTTATTTGCTGAGGCAAGTTCTCTTCTTTCATCCATGATATGTATGATTTCTGGTTGGTTAATCTCCGGAGAGGCTAGTTGCGGTGCTAGTGATTGCCCCTGAATGATGGCCATGGCTGTCATGACGGTGACCATCTCTTCTATCCTTTTCTCCAGTTGGCTGACTTGCTCATCCCTTAGGAGAATAGCCCTACGCAGCTCATCTACGGTGTTCTCTTCGACGATAGGTTGAGCCTCGTGTACAGATGTAGCGGCTCTGATTTCTATAACATGGACATCTATGAAATCTTTTTCAAGGCAGTCATTATAGTCAAAATCATCATCATCATCATCATCGATGGAGACTCTATGGTCTTGAGCCAACTCAGAAATCTCGACTCTGAGCCTTTCAACTTTTTCTTTGATCATTGATTCTTTGATTGTTCTAAGATCTGGAGGACCCTGCTGGACCTCCTCCTCTTGCTCTTCCATTTCACTGGCAACTGCTGCGACGTTGTCAGATACTTCGGATCTTGGGCTTCATTCTGTGATCTTGTCCTGTAGGCTTATTGGAATGTATTGGTACAGCGAACCTTGGGTATCCACACCTTTCTCTTTGACGGTGATGTCTCAGGATGAGGCATCCTACCAAAAACATTGGGATGTCTAGGAGAAATATGCTCCTCATGGTGCAAACCAGCTACAGTACAGTGTAATTTCTTCATCTTTTCCTTTGAAATTTTAGGAATGTCTTTGTGGTGTGTGCTCAGTAGAATTCTTGGACCCAGTCTTGATTTAACTGGTCGACGACCTGTGGTCCTGGTGTTGGAATTTGTGGTGATAATAGCGATATCAACTCTGCTTCCCAAGTGGAACCAGACCAGAATACGAGTAGGCGGACTTTCAGTTGACTTTAGATCGTCTGACAAATTTAACGTCTTTTAAAATTTCTTTCTTCATACAAGGGAAAATTGCAAGTCCCACTCATTTAAGTAATTCGTTAACTAAGCAGCCCTCTTTGGTAGCTAGTTTCTGAAAAATTGAACTTACTCGGGTGACAGAAGTATGTTTCTGTTTCTTCATACCTTGTCCATGAAGTGTTGGTAATGCGGCGGCAATTTTCTGGAAACTCTCTTACCAATTGGTACCCATTAAAGGATGAAATCTACTTCCTCACAGGAATGGATATGTTTTCAGTAATCTTGATTTGTCTTGGTGAGGAATTTCCTTAACGGGTATATCCTCAAAAGCCTGAGCTTTAATCACCCTCCGAACCCTCCTATTTCAGTTTCTCTTCTGAGTTTGGGTTATTGCAGTTCTTGAACTCAATCCAATTTTGAATACTGGTGGCGGGACAACCAATCCCTCAATCGGATCTTCAATGATCATTACTTCTTTCCCCTTAGCAGCAGCGGGGACAGCAGGCTTGGTAGGTGCCATAGTGACAACAGTAGTTATGGCCTTCATATAAGAAGGTAAGTCCTGAAAACGGTTCAGGTTGAACTCAACAGACAGCTCCTGAATTTCTGTAGTGATGAATTCCATTATGACGAATGGGACCTTCCCGAGGATAACCTCAAGGTCTTTAAATCTGGCTCGAACTTAATGGTAAGAGCAACATTGCAGGCTTCATGGCTCATTGTCAGGTTGCAATAAAAAGTCAGTGTTGGGTAGGCCATTGCAGCAGCTTTAAAACAGAAAGCTTTCGGGTTAGCTATATGTCCAAAACCTTGTAGTCTTTAGTGCAAGCACTGAAAATTAACAAAGGTTGATCTTTAGACCAGGTAAGTCTTAGTTTTGGGGATTTTATAACTTTCAGCAAAAAAGCAATTTGAAAGTAGAAAAATTTAATTATTATAATAAAATATTAAAGCGTGCACAACCCAACACTATTTGATTTAATTTATAAAATAACAAATCAAACTTGAAAGGGAGATGTGAAGTGATTTAGGACCCATTGCAGGACTCTTTTTTTTCACACACAATGCTCGGGTGGAACTAGTCTACCAACACACCTATTGGGGTCCGACCCTATGACCAAAGGAAAATATGTTGAGATTTTCATACCTATTTTATACTTTTTTTGATGATATTGCACTTTAAAGAAATGTATTTTTGTTGTTTTGTTGCAAGTATATAAATTATGGTCATTGGAGCAAAAAGATGCAAAAAGGAGCGAATTTGGAGCGAAAAGGATTAAAATATGAAGATTTGAACTAGGGCGCCGATGGCAAGCCCGATGGTGTCAACGACAAGAATTTCTTGAGACTTCAGATCAAATAATTTAGAAGGCCCGCCGACGGCACCCTCGAGGCCACTGACGGAGAGATCGACGGTTAATTCAAATGGTGCATTGAATGTGGACGATTTTTTGAGGGATGCTTAAGCAACTCTTGGGAAAACTTATACAACTTCAAATAAATATTTTGGCCGAAAATGGAGAGGATTCGGGGTGGTTAGGGAGGCTCTGGAGATTGGGATGAAAGGGAAATAAATAGGGAAATAAAATTATCAAGTGTAGAATTCAGGTAGGTCAAAGCCCTTGGAAGTTGGGTGCAAATAAATAGGGAAATAAAATTATCAAGTGTAGAATTGGAGATTTTAAAGTGACAGACTAAAATCCTCAATTCAGTTCTATAATTTGGGTGCTGAAGTGTAGATGTTAGCCCCCAGGCCAGAGGAACGTGGGAGCTTCAAAGTGAGAGTCGGTATCCTCCCAGCCTAGATGTAGATTCAGTAACCAACATAGGATTAATTAATGTTCTTTATTCCTGGACCAAAGGGAAAAGAATAGGTATGCTCCTAATTGGCACAACCCAATTTGAACTGAATCACTTTATCCATTCACTAATTTTTTGACAAGGAGAAGGATGTTTTCTTATATATTGAATTTCACATTAGAAAATTTATTAGTAGAATTAATTATTTAAGAGTTATTATAATTACATATTTATTTCAATTGTCTATTAGTGACAAATAATCAATTTGAATTATATTATTATGATTAAGTATTGATTTTCTAAAATCTTAGTTCGTAGCCTCTAATATTACTCCCTGTGGGATCGATATCTAGGACTCCATTAGAGCCCTATATTACTTAAGAGATACGTATACTTGTGTTGATAAGTGTGACTTTACCATTGTTGAATATTTTATATATACATCTTTATTGAATCTATAACCATTATCAAGTTTTTGGTGCTGTTGCCGAGGAATTAAATCTTCTAGCAGCATTATAAATTCTTACATTTTTAAGCATATATAAAGTCACTATCAAGTTTTTGGCGCCGTTGCCTGGTAGTAAACAAGAATCATAATTAGAGTAACAGACAAATTATGACTATTAGAAAATTTTTACTGGAATTTCAACTTATTTTCATATTTAGTTAATTATTTTTTTGTGTACTGATTTCAATTGTATGCGCAAATTTGGACCTGAAAATCTTATACCCTACAATTTAGAAGTAGAATGCACTGTTAGAATAATTAGAAGACTAAGAAGAGAACCTAAAAATCCTGACATAATGGAAAATAATGTAAACAATCAAGGAATATAAAATGAACACCAAGCTAAACCCCTACAAGATTATGCAATTCCTACAACAGATGAAATTCACTTAACTATCCAAAATCCTGATGTAGCTGCTAATTCATTTGAGCTTAAACCTGCTATTATCCAAATGGTACAAAACAATCAATTCGGAGGTACACCAAATTAAGATCATAATTTACACCTCGCTAGTTTTTTAGAACTTTGTGCCACCTTTAAATATGACAGAGTTTAAAATGATGCTGTTATACTTAGAATTTTTCCTTTTTCACTTAGGGATAAGGCTATGATGTAGTTAAATTCATTAGCACTTAGATCTATTAGAGCTTGGGGGGAAATTTCTATCCAAATATTTCCCTCCATCCAAAACTACTAAACTTAGAAATGACATAACATATTTTGTCAGATTGATGGAGAGTCGTATGAAGCTTGGGAGAGATTTAAAGATCTTCTTAGGAATTGTCAGATTGATGGAGAGTCGATAGATGAAGCTTGGGAGAAATTTAAAGATCTTCTTAGGAAGTGCCCTCATCATTCGTTTCCAGATTGGTTGATAATTCAAACTTTAGGATTTCATAAATTTTTTTAGAATTTTCATCAATCTTTCTTTTTCTTCTAGCTTTAATTTTGAGGAAATTATAACTGGTAAAATAGTGAATCGCCTAAAAAGACATATTTTAAATGATCAGAAAGTAACTTCAACTCAAGTTCAGGAGGTTCTTCTATTGATGGAAAAAAATATTTTATCTTTTTCTACTGTGTTCAAAATTTCAAAACTTTCTCGAACATAGTTTGAATCTTCCTTAAAAAGATCTTCACAATGATCTAATTTGTCTTCTTACTCATGTTCTAAATCTTTTACTTTAGATTTTTCTTCATAATTACTTTTGAAATGGCACTCACTCAGATACCTTATAACATCCATTCTATAGCATTCATCATCTTTACCTTTTGTAGGATATTTCATTGACCTTGAAATGTTAAAATCATTGACGCGCATTGTTAATTCCCCTTTCTGCACATCTATCATTTCTTTTTCTGTGGCTAGGAAAGTTCTCTCCAAAATGATGGGTATCTCTTTATCTTCCTCCATATCCAACACAATGAAATCTACATGAAAGATAAATTGATCCACTTTCACTAGGACATCTTCTATAACTCCTTTAAGTTATGTTATTAAATGATCTCCTCACTGCAGTGTTACAGTAGTAGGGGTTATTTATCCTAATCCCAAACTTTTAAATATTGATAATGGCATAAGGTTAATGCTTGAACTTAAATCACATAAATTTTTTCCATAAAATCTATCTCCTATTGCACATGGAATTGTAAAGCTACCATTATCTTTAAGCTTTTCAGGAAGCTTTTTCTGAATTATAGCACTACACTCCTCACTAAGTGCAATAGTCTCATTATCTTCAAACTTACTTTTCATGTTGAGAATATCCTTCATAAAGTTTACATAGCTTGGCATTTGTTCTAAGGCTTTAGCAAATGGAATATTGATTGTAAGCTTTTTAAAAATTTCCAGAAATTTTGAAAATTGCTTATCCAACTTCTATTGACGAAGTCTTTGAGGAAATGGAGGTGGTGGTTTTTCTAAGTTACCTTTAAGTTGGGAAATAGGTTTTTCAGAATCTTTTGGAGCGTCCTCTTTTAATTCCTCAATTTCTTCTCTCTCTACTTCGGTTNAAATAAGAATTTAACTCTTAAATTTATATATATATTGGGAAATATGGTAGTATACATATCATTATCAAGTAATATAAGACTTTTTGATTAAGCTCCGAATATCGATCCCATGAGGAAATTGGCAATATGCACTTTCAAACAACAAACTTCTATTTTAAAAAGTCAATAACTTAAACTATAGATAATTTGATAGTAAGTAAAATTTAAATCTTTTTATTAGTTTTGATATTTTGATAAAATAGTAACAACTTCTAAATAACTTGAGTTTATGTAAAAGAAAAACACAGAATATAAAGTATCTTTCTCCTATTCATGAATCAGTAATGAGTATAGGAATTTTGTTGTGGAAGTATGCAAATTGTGTTGTGCCAAATATGAGCAATAATATTCTTTACTTTTATTAGAGATGCTATAAAGAACATTGGTTAATTTAAAGTTTGAATAGTTCTGAAGACCGGCTAGGATTTACCCTTACTAGAGATGCTATAAAGAATATTGGCTAATTTAAAGTTTGAATAGTTCTGAAGACCGGCTAGGCAAAAAGATACTAGCTCTCACTCTAGAGTTCCCTCGATTCCCTCCACCTAGGGGCTAACATCTTGTATCAAAACCAAAAACAATGAACCAAGTTGGGATCTTTCACCTGTCACATTAAAGTCCTCTAACTCTACACCTTTCAAAGTTTATTTCCTTATTCATTTGCACAAAATCTTGTGAATTACATTCTCATTCATACAACCTCATATTTTTCTTTCCAATTGTTGACTGAGACAATACCAACCTAGTTCTTACATGTTCTCACAACAAATTTTAACATTAATTGTTGACTAAGACAATACCAGCCCGGTTCTTACATGTTCTCACAACAAATTTTAACATTTAGAATAGGCTAAATCAAGAAGTAAATGAAGTGCATGGAATTAAATCATCACAACTTCTTCCAACATTAAATATTAATACTCTCCACAACTTCCATCCAACACATTAATTACTTATCGTTTTAAGGAGAAAGGTTAAGAAAACTACCCAGAATCCATGGAGAAAATAAAACCACACTTTAGTTTAAAAGTAGAAATCATTATTTAACCAACATGAAGTCTCGATTAAAACCAAAAGTAGTTTAAAAACATAGATAAAAACTTATCTCAAATCCTACACCAAACTCTTGAAGTTCTTTTGAATCTTTTCTCTTTTACAACACTCTACACTCTCAGAATAAAGCTAAAAACAAAAAGGAAAAAAGTAAATTTGTGGTGCCTGAATCTCTCCACAAGATTCTCCAAAATCTTCTCAAGACTAAGCACTCTCTCCCTCTTCAAGCACCCATCTCAAATGTCTCAACTTCCTTCTTTTATAAATTTCCAAGAGGTGTCTTGGAAGTTCTTAAAACTGTGTCCAAATTCAATGAATTCTCCAAGGAATGCCTCCTTTCATAAGTCTTTTAATAATATTTTCATTCCTAATGGTCATAACCACCATCTTTAGCCAATAGTTGCCTCAAATGTCTCTTCCAAATTCAGCCAAATGAAGAAAACTGCCAAATAACAGCCTCTGGTGCTTAAGCACGGGGCCTCTGACGCTTAGGCGTAGCCTTATCTATTTTACCGGCGCTCAAGCGCCGGATCTGACGCTTAGGTACCAAAAGAATTTTGCACAAATTACACATTTTTTCTCCAAATTTGAACTTTTTTCACTCATTTTAGCAGTTTTTAACATTTTTATTTGTACCTAAAAGAAAAACACACGAGTACTTTCCATTAAAGCAGAATATATAAAAAATAGGTATTACAATGTGTCTAAAAACACTATATATTTTAGGGGTATCAATACCTAAATTTCAATTCCCATGTCGGGGTCAGTATTTAAATTCTGATTCCCTCATTTTAGGTAAGTACCTAAATTCTGATTAACTTCCCATATACCTAAATTTCAATTCCCATCTCGGGTAAATTATGATTCCTTTCTTTCGAATTCAGTACCTAAATTTTGATTCTCTTTCTAGGATTAATACCTAATTTTCAACTCCCATCTCGAGGTCAGTACCTAAATTCTAATTCCCTCCTTTTGAGGTCGGTACCTAAGTTTTAATTCTTTTTCTTGGACTGAAACCTAAATTTCAATTCCCATCTCAGGGTCAGTACCTAAATTATGATTCCCATCTTTCAAGGTCAGTACCTAAATTTTGATTCTCTTTTTGGAATTGATACCTAAATTTCAATTCCCATCTCCACTTTTGGGGTAGGCTTAGATGTTCTATTTACATCTCCACCTTCGCGGTAGGCTTAGATATCCTATTCCCATTTCCACTTTCATGGTTATTACTTAAATTCTGATTCCCATTTCCACCTTCGAGGTAGACCTTGACTTCCTATTTTCATCCTTACATTTGGGGTAGGCTTAGACGTTCTATTCCTATCCTTACTTTTGGGATAGGCTTTGGCCCTGTTCCATTGTCAACGCTAGTGTTTTCCACCCAATCCGATTTCCTCATGCATAATTTTATTTCCTTGAAATATTAAATTGAATTTAAAACTTTCTTTGATATATTCAATTTAAATCGAGTCTTTGTTGGGACTATCGGTTTGCTTGACAATTGTCCCAAAGTCTCCTTTCTTTACCCCAATGAGAGTATCTAGTACTCCCTAGCTAAAACAATTGTCACTCAATTTTACACTTTGTTTTACATCTGTTGACTTAAAAGTCTGTATTGGTTTTATTGATCTTGTTGATCAACACCAATACGTGCGGTGTACTTGTCCGGCACACCACACCTATTGGGGGTTCATTTGTTGACCTCACTTTTAGTTAAGGTCTATTTTCCTCCTTATTAGCTGAGGGTCTCGCCATAGGAATTTGTTGTTGACTATTCCTAGAGGACTAGAAAAGGAACCCTCACCATTAGAAATTCTAAACTCTTATTTTCTCAACTTGAAGTTCCATATATTGGTCCTAACCTCTTGCACCCGGTAGGTGGGATCAATATGGGGGAGCTCAATGGCCATCCCCATAAGATAGCTTGGGCTTAGGGTTGACTCTTGGTGTTGGTCAAGAGCTAGTTCATACACTATCACTCACTTTCACTCACATTCACTCACAACCCTAAACCCAAACTGTTGACTTTAATCCCTTGATATTTTCGGAGACTCATGTAGATGGTACCCTAGTCCCAGAATCCCTACACTGAGGTCTAGCCCAGACCAGTACATCAAGAACCCAAAGTAAAGGATTCCATTGGTGCATGGCACAAATTGGGTGATTGACACATCACTTTCACCAAAATACCAAACTTGGCCTTTCACTCACAGATCTACACTTATTAAAATACCCCAAACCCCAAATTTGACCAAAATTCACAAAATTACCCAAACTACCCATGTTTGTCCAAATGTCATCTCAAACCATTTGAAATCACTCAAATTGCCCAAAACTTCCCAAAATTGCCAAAATTACCAAAATTCCCCCAAATTTTTCAAAAATACAAAAAATCCCTTGGTGGCTCAAAATTTCCTAAAACCCTGAAAATCATCCCAAATGTCACTAAAACTAATTTTGATTCTCCAATTGAACCCAATTTGATCAATTTAACCAACATTGACCAAAAGCCCCAAATTGCCCTTAAAGGCCCAATTTCCCTAAATTCACCTTAAATGTCCACCAATTTGTTTCCAATCTTCTTTAATTTCAATTCTAAACTCAAATTCATCATGATCAAACTTAATTCAAACCAAATCAAAGTCCAATTAACCCACATTGTAGTTTAATTTCAACCAAAATCAAAAGCCCCAATTGGCCTAAAACCAAAATCCCACTCAATTTAACCCCCAAATCCCTCCAATTGCCCCAATTATGCATCATAAACTTTTTGAAACATCTCCACACACCAAATTAAACCCTGAATTGACCTTGGTCAAGCTTCAATTTCAACCCAAATCCAAAACCCCCTATTTTGCCCAAATTTAGCCATGTGCCCAAATTCCACCAAATTGAATGACCAAACCCTAAAAATCGGCATCCAATTAACATTGAAACTCTTCATCACATCCCTTTAGACCCTTTTAAACTCCCAATTGAGACTTAGTCCAACTCTAGCCCAACCTAAAACCAAGTCTAACACAACATCACCAAATTGACCAAATGTTCAAATTCCTTCAAATTGAACCTCCAAATCAATTCAAAACCAGTCCAAATCTATTCTATACTCTTTGTGACAATCATCACCACAAAATAGATCAATAAATTGGGCTCAATATCATGGCTAGCCTAAACCAAACCCAACTTCAAGATAATTCAACCCAAATTGAGCCCATGCACCTAAATTAACTAAGCCATGCCTAACTGACCAAATTAATGACACCACAACCACCAATTGGATTCTAGTGACTAGGTTAGACCCACCTAGCCCAACCTAGAAGAGCTATGGACCAATGGTCACTTAAACTTGAAATATCTTCGCCATTATGCCATAACATTAGGAGTTAACCATCATTAGCCACCCCGAGACCTTCCTGAGCCAAAAAATGCTGAACCCTAGCAATCCACCACCTCAGCTGCCGGAAATAGCCAGCCCATGGGAGCCCGAAATGGCTGAAACCTAAAATTAAACCTCCCTGACTTGGCTCACTCCAATTGTCCACTAGAGCCTTTCTTCCCTCCACCTCAACATGCTTTAGCACCTAACTCCCAGCTCTAAGCTCCACCAGAAAGCCATGGCTATAAATGGGGCTCTCCACGACCAAAGGAGAGAATGCTTGAATCCTTGAGGAAACTATTCCAAAATCTCACTAGGGCTTGTTCAAACCCTCCTATGTGTAATCCCCCTACTGTGAGCCACCTATAACCACTCTACAAAACCATTTTATTCACTAAAATTTGCCCCAAAACCAAGACAGATTTCTCCACAGCTTCACATTCAAGCAAACTTCAATTAACTGTGTACACACCATCCCGTGAGTGAGAGAAGTTGACTCCCCACAAAAGCCCCAACACAGAGAGCCTCTAACATAGCTCTAGGCCAACATCTGAAATCAGTCTTTATCAAAATCATATGTAGACAATTCACTAGGGTCGAACTTCATCTGGAGATTTGTTGGATTCAATCGAAGTTACCACAACCATCTGATTGAGGCCTCTCCTCTAAGACAAAGGTATTGAACCTCAAACCTAAACCAAGCTTAAATTGATTCTCCCTACATATTTACTGTATTTCATACTGTATAAGCTTTATTTATATGCTCTTCGTGAGTAGATGAATGTTGAGCAACAAACCCCATGCGATTTGGTTAATTTTAGAAGAAGATCATAAGGTTTTAGTGAGAACAGTTCTCAGGTTAGCTCATTTTGGGACGATGAACAGATGTCGTCTGATTGCGTGTTTATTCAATGGATGATCATGATGGAGCTGGATGAAGAGATGATACGTGAACCGCAAGCTGATGAGACGTTGAGGTGTCTAACAGCGTCGAATGGTGAAGCACAATGTGGCTTTTCAAAGCCCCCATAGGTTCAGGTGGCACCGCACATTTAAATAAAAAAATTGAATTTATTTTATTTATTTAAATACCAGAACTTTAAAAATTCATATTTTTTCTAAAAAAACCCTCTTACTCAGTGAACATAGGAAAATAATGTGGACTAAGAATAAAAATTATTTGTTAACTCTTTGATTTTTAATGATATCAATACTCTCTAAAGTATTTTAACTCATTATGATCAAGCATTGCTCACAATAGCTTGAAATTTTTAGGGTTCGTTTCTTATGATAAGGGCTATTTTCTTTAATTTTTCCTAGGTCAGAGAGCATTTTTGTGCTTCTAATCCTAATGTTCAAGTTAGGATGGCTATTTTGGCTTATTTTAATTATATAAACTAAAATATCACTTGGAAAATTATGGGACCAATTTTAGTAGGTTTCCTATGGTCAGAGAAGCTTAGGAAAAATATCATGATGATTTGAATTATTATGTACATTTCTATAGTTAATTAAATGTATATAACTTAATTTAATTTGTGTAAATTAAATATTAATAAAAAATTGACAAATTTAATTCAATAGTGTGTATAAAAATCATGTTTACCCACTATAAAAATTTAAAATTTATTTGACTAAGTTTGAGCACCAAAGTTGGTTTTCTAAGAAACCTTATATTTTTGCACAAAAATAATTATATTAAATTAAATACACTTGGAAAATTATGAAAGGAGTTTTTATGAGTTATTTGTTATCAGAGGTACTTAAGAAAAATAAAACTTATTTTTAAGAAAATATTTGATNGTAAGAAACCTTATATTTTTGCACAAAAATAATCATATTAAATTAAATACACTTGGAAAATTATGAGAAGAGTTTTTATGAGTTATTTGTTATCAGAGGTACTTAAGAAAAATAAAACTTATTTTTAAGAAAATATTTGATATTTTTATCAATATTTTGAATTTAAAACATTTAAAGATAATTAAAAATCCTTAAAATACCAAAATATTTCAAAATGTGCCTAATTGTTCCCTGAACACATAGAACTCATTAGGATATTTTCCTAATTTTTCTAAGTTAGAAATAAATTTTGAAAATCTTAAAAATGAATTTTCCTTATTTTCCCATTAAAATAATTATAATAAATAAATTATAAATCATTAAAATACAAAATTTATTTCTCTGATTTAATAAAATTATAAAGATAATTTTGGTAATCAAAACATTATTTTACAATTAATTAAATCATTAAAATTTATTCATAATTAAATAATAATGATAAGAATTTAATTTAAAAAATCATGGAATTTTGTCTAAGTGTTTCTTTGACCTAAGGGGACCTCAAATAATTTTCTCGTGACTAAAAACTTTATCTTGAATAGTTAAATAAAATCAACTTTAAAAATAATCCTTTTTAAATTTAAATAATTATTTAAGTTAAATTAAATTTTGAAAACCCACATTTTCTCTTTTTATGTTTAANATAAAAACTTTATCTTGAATAGTTAAATAAAATCAACTTTAAAAAAAATACTTTTTAAATTTAAATAATTATTTAAGTTAAATTAAATTTTGAAAACCCACATTTTCTCTTTTTATGTTTAATTGACTTGTGGATAGGACACTCTAAATTCTCAAAGTTATTTGAATTTTGATTAATGAGTTAAGAGGTGAAGAGCACCAAAGGCAGAATGGTAACTTTAGATTTTTGTACCTTAATCAAAATAAAGGATTAATTAAAGGGCAAATGGGTAATTTTGATCTTAATGAAGATTTTTGGATGATTGAAATACAATGGGATTAAAAGGTAGGAACTCACTTGCCACCTTTTCTATAATAAGAAGNATTTAGATTTTTGTACCTTAATCAAAATGAAGGATTAATTAAAGGGCAAATGGGTAATTTTGTTCCTAATGAACATTTTTGGATGATTGAAATACAATGGGATTAAAAGGTAGGAACTCACTTGCCACCTTTTCTATAATAAGAAGCAAAATTATAATTTCCTAGATTATCATGTCTTGGAAGTCAATCAAAATTAAACAATTCTCAAGTGATGGGTTTGAGTTAGAAAGATGATATTTCATTAATTTTAAGCTCATAATGATGACAATGTGATCTTTCAATAAGAATACATGTCATTTAATTCAAAATTTTACTAGTTACCATTTCACCCATTGTGATTGTTCAAGGCTTGGTAGTGACCAAGGCTTGATATTTAAAATCATTTTATTGGATTTAAGAGATAACATGATTAATGATTAACACCTTTTTTACACTACAAGTCTAATTTTACTTTGGGTACCTAAACCTTTAATGACTCAGATTTGCCTTAGGGGCAACCACCCAAATAGCTGTTAAATGAAATGTCGATTGATTAATTGAGTGTCCTAGCTTTAGGATAAATAAAACATCAAGTTTTTTTGAGCAATGGGTTAACCTTAGTTAACCTTGTCTGATTAATAAAATGATATGAAAAGTTTAAATTGAACCCGAAATATTTCATGAAATCCTTGAAGTGGTTCAGAGTCATGCTCCGAGCACTTTGAAATCTCTTGAATATTTTGAAGGGCAAATTGAACTTGCTATACTTTGTTTTAAAATCATCCACTAAGATCATTCGAGACTCAATAAGGTCATAACTGGGGGTTTGGTAGCTATACCTTCATCTACTCCTGCAATTTTAATTCCTTATAAAAATTATATACATGTTGCCAAAGCTAACCTTTAAGGTGGAGGAGTGGGAAGAATTGACGGGTACTGTTGTAAGTTATTGTAGTTACTTTTTCATACCTCTTATTTCTTGCTTACATGCGTAAAGTCACCTTGTATGTCAAAACCAAAACAAAAAATTAAACAAGATAAAATACACCGCCACAACTGTCAAAATATAAGATAACTCAAAGTTTAATCACAAACAAAATGAAACAAAAATTGCAACAAATTTAAAACCTCTCTATAGGATGATCGGGAATCCCTTGGAGGAGGTAACCTACAGTTTCTAATGAGATTTCCCATTGTTTAAATAAAAGTATGGAACTCATTAAGTTGGGTTTAGTAAATTCATTTAGACTAAGTGAATCCAAAAGAAAGTAGTAGTGCTGGAACGAGGGAACCGTAGGATCCTAACTAGTGTCGCACTAATTAACTTTAACATTCCCCATAATATTTAAATAACCATAAACTTAGGAAACATTTGATTTGACATCAGGACTTGACACATTAGAAAACTTAAACTCATCACGATGAGGAGCTTGGAGCTAGCATTGTGGGCACACATCCATCTTCAACTTCAAAACATGTCTACACCACCTAAACCATTCTTTAGAATTAAACATCAAGCCATAGGATTTTAAGGTTGTCCACCTAGTGCGACTTAAATCCTCAACTTATCTTTAGGCTTTTGTATAGCCATGCTATAAAATATGAGCCATAACTCATTTTAAGATTCTGAGGTTGTCGTTTGTTATGACTTAAGCCTTCATACCTTCTAGGCTATTTGTGTGATCGTGTCACACAAATGTAAGCCCTAGTTAATAAAATTGGCATGATGAAATATTTAAATAATTCTTCTCAAAATTAAAGCCAAATTGTAGGATTTATTGGGAGGTAATTGAAGTTTTCCTCAAGATCCGTGACATCCCCTAGTTCTTCTTCCTTTGGATCCCATACAACGTTCCAAATTTGAGCCATTCCCCTTTCACACCTCATTGTCTGATCTTATTGAAATGTCTTATTCCTTTAACCTCTTTAAAGAAAATATCCATTGATTTTTATTGAGATCTCTCTTAGGTGACTTCGGTTATCTAAGATATAATTAACTATAAGGGCTTGCCTTTATAGAAAAATTTTGAGAACCCAGCTTAATAAAAACCCTATTTAATTCTTCATATTAAATAGAGGAACTTTTAAGTTTATAATAAAATGGTTTCATAGACCAAATAGATATCATATATTTCCTATTTTATTTGATTGAGCCTCACCCTCAAGTCTTTTTTTTATCTTCCGAGATAAATGGATAGCTTTAGGTGTAGTGCTATTTCATTTGAACTATGAAAGATATGAGATCAGTTTGATTTCATATTTTCTTAAAGTTAAATATATATGTAAATTAAAATTTTTATCCAAAGTCGGCGACAAAATTCCAATTCTGGCGGCCGACAGCTTCTAATGGGCAACCCTCCGAAAAATAATGCTAATAGGGCAGCTAAGGGTTGCATCATAGATTTTTACTTAGACTTCGATTAAGTCAGCGTAAAATATGAATGTCCTTTGATGGACATAGTCAGTCGTAAAGAGAAAGAAGGACTACCATCACTATAGAGCATCGATACAAAAGAAGACTCCTCACCTAAGAGAAAGGAAGTGATAACGAAAAAAAATTCGATGGAAGGAACTAGCCGCTTATTGTCGATGATTAATTGGGCCAATGGGGGATCTAATTTGTGATGATGAAGAAAGGACTCCATATGTTTCCCTCAGAAGAAGTGAATGTTGAAACGCAATTCACTGCAAACACATGACTTTTATACGTGAAGGAAAGAGACGCAAGCAAGTGGTAGAAAATTTATTCACCCTATTTCCTGAGGAGGGGTTTTATGATCCATACATGAGAGAAACTTCCTCTATTTTTCTTTCCATGGAGGATGAGTCTGAGTTTCTTATAGAGCAAATACATTAAAAAATACTAAATGAATTCTACAGGGGTTTACTGATGTGCAACATCGAGGCTCTCGTTCAAGCATCAACAAGAGGATCATTCGTGGAATGCCCAACATGCAACGTTCTCCACTTAGATCATTACAGTTCTTTTGAGGAGTTCATAGCCGGCAACACAGGACGTCAAGAGATAGCTTACTCGGACACTTAGTCATATATTCCATTACCTACAAAGTCAAGTTAGACGTGGTATCCCATAGATGTAGAAATGAGGGAGCAGCTCTGATGGTCACAAATGGTCACCATGGCAGAATTGGACAAGATGAGCAAAGTAAAGAAGCAAGAATTTGAATTCTATGAGGAAATCAAAGGTAAAGTTGTCAACATTTTGGAGGACCTGGTGCTGTATACAATGGTCTTCTCTGAAAGTGATGAAAGTAAATTCTAGATTGCATATTCGACCTGAGGGACAGAGGTCAAACGAGACTACTAATGGAAAGAACTTATTCAAAACCACAAAAGTGGATGCAAGGAAAAGGCAGGATAATCATCTAATGTGGTTGTCGTTATAATTTCACCAAAGACAGACAAGGGAACCCTGCCAGGTTTCTTAAGAAATGATGAGGTGGATCCTATGTCTTCTGAAATAAATTTGATGATAAAAAAGATGGTCAGCTGGAGTACACTACCAGCCAATGACATTCCCAACAACTGTATAATCAACATATATGTGAAGGAAGGTGGAAAACAATCAAAGCCATCTAAGGCAGATACCGGTGTTTGCTCAGTGCTTTTTTCAAGTCTTGTTTCCGAGCTATGATCTGTTGAGTCTGCTGAGCCAAGACCTGACCTGCTAAGCTAGGCCTTCTTTTGCTCTATCTCTTTCTTCTTTCTGTCTTATGAGTACTTCTCTTTATGATCTAACCTACTCGCACTCCTTATTTCAAGACATGATGTTGCTTGCCCACTTCATCTCTCAATCTCGCTCGGTAGAAGGAAGAGATAAGGCGAGAGTTTCATTGTACTGAGACAGTTCACATCGCTAATTGAAGTAGAAGCAGGCATGATCTCATTCCCCCACACATAGTTCAAGTTGCTAATGTATTCCCCCGCACATAGATCATCATAATTTTCTCAGACCTTTCTGCACGGTCTCGTTCATGAGAAATAACAATATTCCACTCGAAAAAGAAATTGATGTTATTGGCCCCAGAGAAATCAGAGGATCTGTTGAGATTCCACTACTGATGGGTTCGATACTGATTCTTAACACAAATAGAGCAGACCTTGCCAAGCACTGCATTCCAGGGGTACGATAATGCAGAGTGTCTGTCGCATTCAGAAGGATGGACGATAACAAGAGGCCACATGGGTTCTGACCAGATCCAAAGTTAGAGGAGCTACGGCTGTATGAGCTATGAGATGGTTGCACCTCTAAGCACAGGTAAAAGGAATTCTTGTCCTGGAGTGTGGCTTAGTAGGTCAGCTTAATCAGGAGCTCGTCCCATAGAGGACAGAAAGGCAGTATTTGTCACCTTTTGTACTGTGTCAGAGCAACAAATATGATATGTACCTAACATATGACATTTCAAATGTATTCAACATGATTGTCACTTTTGATGCTTTCAGCATGTATTCAGTCTGTAAGACTTAATGAAGAAGATTAGTGGAATTTTTTTCAGATTTCAACATATTTGTCCAAATTTCTTTTTTGTGCGATTGATAGAGAACCGTGGAACCATACGTTGGTTCTAGATTGAAATGAACAAAGAACAATATAACAAAAGTTTAACAATAAAATTTAAATTAGTTTTTGAAAATCGACCAATGAAAATTAAATTTTTAAATGCACTTTGATAATTAAATTTGATAAAGACAACAAGAAAATAAAATTGCTTGAGTTTGTTTCTCTCGAGTTTGAGGTTTCTCACTCTTTGCTTACGTAGCACAAATATCCTTGTCTATACAAAATTCTTTACATTCCCATGGAGTCTTTCACTCCTCACAAATCTCTTGAATCTTTCTGCACCAATATAAATATTCACATGCTACATATCTGAGAACTTAACACCACAAATTCTCTACACTATGTCCACTTTGTTCTTGTGGTCGGCATTGAGATTCAATATTTTCCCACTACCTCTTTGGTTATATGTGAGTCCTAATGCTTTCCTCCCCAATGTTGCAAATATTTCTTATCACTCTTTGGATTGGATGTGAGTCCTAGAACTTTCCTCCTTAATGTGACACCAATCTTCGAGATAGGTATAAGGCCACCTTAAATGGAGTATGGCATCCTATTCTCATACATCCTTACATTCGGGGTAGGCTTAGACGTCCTATTCCCATCCTCACATTTGGGGTAGGCTTAGACGTCTTATTCCTATCCTGACATTTGGGGTAGGCTTAGACGTCCTGTTCTTATCTCTACTTTTGGGATAGGCTTAGATGTTCTATTCCCACCCTTACATTTGGGGTAGGCTTAGATGTCCTACTCTCATCCTCACATTTGGGGAAGGCTTAGACATCCTATTACTATCCTTACATTTGGGGTAGGCTTAGATGTTTGATTTCCATCCTCACATTCGTGGTAGGCTTAGACGTCCTATTACCATCCTTACAATCGGAGTAGGCTTAGATGTCTTATTCCCATCCTTACATTCGAGATACGCTTAGACGTCCTATTCCAATCCTAACATTTGAATTAGGCTTAGACATCCTTTTCTCATATTTACATTTGAGGTAGGCTTAGAAGTCTTATTCTCATCTTCACATTCTAAGTAGGCTTAGACATCCTATTCCCATCTGCACATTCAGGGAATACATAGACGTCCTATTCTCATCCTTACAATCGAGGTAGGCTTAGATGTCTTATTCTCATCTTCACATTTATGGTAAGCTTAGACATCCTATTACCATCTTCACTTTTGGGGTAGGCTTAGACGTCCTATTCTCATTCTCACATTTGGGGCAGGGTTAGATGCCATATTCCCATCTTTACATTCGGAGTAAGCTTAGACATCATATTCCCATCCTCACAATCAGGGTAGGCTTTGACATTCTGTTCCCATTCTTACATTTGGGTAGGCTTTGAAGCCCTATTCCTTTTCTGGGCTTGTGTTTTCCACTCAATCCAGTTTCCTCACGCATAATTTCATTGTCGACACTATTTTTGGTGTGGGGTTTGCCCGTAAGAAGCTGTCGGTCATCGGAATTGAAATCCCGTTGCACGCTTCGGAAGGATGTTTTTTTTTTTAAATTTTAGTTTTAAAAAAAGA
>JXCR01076355.1:119763-174138 GCA_002079205.1 Phalaenopsis hybrid cultivar
ATAATTCTTCGCGGTACACCAAAACGGTAAACGACTTGGTCTTTGAGGAACCGTAGGACATGCTGAGTTGTAACCTCTCGTAGTGGAACTGCCTCTGCCCATTTAGAGAAGTAGAGACATGCTGAGCTGTAACTTCTCGTAGTGGAATCGCTTCTGCCCATTTAGAGAAGTAATCTGTCGGCAAGTATAAATTTATTACTTTGGAGGATGAAGAATCTATCAGACCCACTATGTCCGTACCCCAACACTCGAATGGCCACGAGGCAATAATTGGCTGTAGAACATTCGGTGGTTGGTGTAAGACCACTCCGTGTATCTGGCACTGATGACATTTTCTCGCTGTATCCATGCAGNTTAGGCGCTTTCCTTTGAGACTTTCAAGTTCTTCAAGTCTGAGCTTTGCATTTTCTTCAGCTGTAAGTTGGTTTGCAATGGCGATTCTGAGAGACGGCGTCTGTATTTCTAATGGTAGTACGACCTCTAACCCGTACACAAGCATGTAAAGTGTACATTGAGTGGGAGTTCTGAACGTCGTTCGGTAGGCCCACAGAGCTTNCTCTGAGTTGGGAGATATTATTCTAAGGGAATCGATTCTCTATAATGCAATTTTATCACCATTCTCAACCTCACACACTCCAGTTACAGCCTTGCTTGATGGCCCCACATATAGCAAGAGTGCTAAACGTGCGCACTCGCGCGTCTTACACGAGTGCGAAATTTAGACAAAGAAGCATGGAGAAACAAGGGATGAGGGAACAAGGATGACAGAGAGAGGAGATGACAATCCACCTTTCATAATTCTAAAAAGGAGGTGGGTTGTTTCTCAATATCAAAGAAAATTAAAATACATGTCAAAGCTGTTAAGCCTCTCCCGACATGGTGCAGGGATGTGAAGTGATGTAGTATCTGATATAGTGTAGGATGTGGAGTGGGAGAAGTGGTGGAGTGTAGTGGTGGAGTGATGAAGTTATAGTAATAATGAGAAGTCGAGATATATATGAGAAAGCCAAAGTCAAAAAGGACAAAGAAGCAACATGCCCAAATAAGTAAAAAAAAAAGGGGGCAAACTTGATCAAGAAAAATCGGACAGCATAACGACATAAAAATGGATTTTGCGCACCTGCAATTTGCACAACTAAGAAAGTACACAAACATATGAATGACAACATTCAGTATTTCACCTTTGGAAAGTATAAGACCATTCCCAAACAATTCAAAATAAACATATAAGTGCAGATTTTGCATTTTGGTAGGTATAGGAATGATGGCATCCTTTCCCAAATGTAAATAACGCAATCAAAAAGATGCTACAAGCATATATGTGACAATACCCTATCCTTCCAACAAGTGTGAAATATGAATACAAGGGTAGAAAGGGGAACTTCAAAATCCTACAAGCAAAACACCCACTTTTTTTTGCATGGAATGAGGTAAAAAACATGTGAAATCAAGGCTTAGATGCTATAAATATGAGAATTTAGTGAAATGAGTGAAGAACAAGCTTGCATTGCCTCATTCATGAGTGTTTCAAAAGTGACAAGTTTTAAATCCAAAAATTGCATATGATAAACCAATTCTCCCATGCTTCGAAAGGGTGACCAAATCGATGAGGAAGTTAAACAAATAAAGCTTCGAAACCACTAAAAAAAACAACACTAAAGTGGTGTACAAAACAGTAAAGAAGGCGCACCAAACAGTAATTAACCATCCCTTAAAAGTAGCGTTAGAACAATCCAAAAATGGTGCTCAAAACCATAGTGAAATAAATTGTGAGGCAGTCCCAAAACATCGCGATTATAGGATTGAAAAGAACCGCGGTTTTACCCTTACCAAACCGCAAGCCGGTAAGACCTGAAAATAATATTTATAATAACAATCGAACCAAATTAAGCTTTAAACTTCTTCAAAACAACAAGGTCATGCAGCTCAAAGCAACCCACGCTTATGTGAATAGTAATAAACTTGATATGCCATCAAAACTTATGTTGGAAAACATAAGACTATTCAATTCCTTTCACTTCTACATTCTATCCACCCAAGTACTGAAAAGGAAGGCTACAGATGCATATAGTTGCTTGACAAGCTGCATAAATAATTTCCCCATACCCAATGCCTCAGATTTTTTACAAATAGGCCACCCAAAACTTTCAGATATTAAAACCAAAGAACTACAATTTCTCACCCTTTGCAAATAACAAATAAAACTCTTTCTGATTTTTAAAAGAGCAAAACACCAAGAAACTGAATGTAAACTTTGAAAGTAAAAAGTTTTTTAAGTGCTATATTTGTAAAGCCAAAACAAAATTGGAACCCCAAGGCCTCAAGCAGAAAACAAAATGGCAATAACTACAATAGCCTAGGTGAAAGAGGGCCTACACGCCTCACATCGAAAATCAGAATGAATTCACTACCAAAATGCACTTAGGGCTTTTAGAAAATTTTAAAATGCATGAGAGATTTAGTTGGAGGAGAAGAAGAGTGTTACCTCCCTCCAGATTTACCCAAATCCAATAGAGCTCAAAAATGCCCAAGCACACTGAGAGCTAACTAACTAGTGAAGCTCCACCAACGCAATTCCTACGACTTCCCCAAAATTTTAGCAGCACCTCCCCCTCTACTTAAAATTTTGGCCAACCCTCAAACTCTTCCCCAAGTGGGTTATTATAGCAAAAGGCGGAGGAGAAAGAGTTACCTGCACTCACTTGGGCGGTAAGCCGAGCTGAGAGAAGCGACAAGAGTTGCACGGGAGGGGGGGAGGGGGGGAAGACGATGACAGAGGCGAAGCATTGTCGCAAAGGAGCATCTCACGTAGCACAGCGTGGAAGCTTTATCAGAGCATAGAAGCACGTGAAAGGGGTACCTCGGCCGAGGCTTCGCGATCGGAGAGAGGGCTGCTCGGCTAGGGTAGCGATTGGGATGAACTGCGAAAGGGAAATGGGCACGGTCGGTCTCGCGAACAAAAGGAAGGGGCGAGACTCACGAACCAGAGAGGGAGGCGTGTTATTGATTTAGGGATTATAAATAAAGATTTTTTTTTTAATTTATAAAAAAAATATCAAATTTCGTGCAATTTATTTGTGTGCAGTGCCCTAGCAAAATGTGTGTTCTTCCTAGCTAAAATTGACATTCCGGACGCACCTGCGTGGTCCATTTCGTCATCCGAAGTGGTTCGAACAACCTCGTCGCTGATCGGATAAAAAATGCATTAAAATTTAATTTTATTAAAATTTTTACACGCAATTGATTGTCTCAAAACTTATTCAAGTTCTTGATAGACAACGGTGCAAGCGATGTGAATTGTGGTATTTAATCGTGTCGACTAAACAAATCACAAAGTTTGTGCGTGCGTAGGTGCAAATTGTGCAAGTGGAAACCCTAAGTCTTAAAGGTCCTATAGGGACTTCTTTTGAGTCCCCTCATGTTAGTTTCAACCACCTACGCACTAGAGGTCAAGAACAACATGCAGAACTTCGAAAGAGTATAGAAGAAATTTGGATTTCTAAAATGAGTCGGTTCCATTTCTAAGGGTCTAAGATAGTCAATGGAAGAATTCTAAGGCTAGACCCTAAATCCTAAGAGAAAACTAAACCTCATTAAAAATGAGGTCAACAAATGGAGCCCCAATAGGTGTGGTGTGCCGGACGAGCACACCGCACGTATTGGCGTTGACCGAAGCGATCAACAAAACCAACACAAACGTCTAAGCCAATATACCTAGAACAAAGTGTAGAATTGAATGATAGTTGTTTCCGCTGGGGATTAGAAGGTGGACCTCAAATTATCAAGCTTCAGATGTAGGTTTCAGATTTAAGATAGGATTTGATTTGGAAGATTGCAATAGGAGTTTCTAAAGCAATGCAGTATTGGATGTGAAATCTTCAACCTCTACAATATTGTTGAATTTGATTTGAAAGATTATGATAGTAGGAGCTCCTAAAGCAACGCAGAATCGGATTTAAAATCCTTAAACTCTAGATTTGATTTGAAATATTGAAATAGGATGAGAACCTAAAGCAACACGATATCGGATGTGAAATCCTCAACCTCTAGATTTGATTTGAAAGATTGTGATAGGATGAGAACCTAAAGCAACACACTATTGGATGTGAAATCCTTAACATCTAGATTTGATTTAAAAGATTGCAATAAGATGAGAACCTAAAGCAAGACGGAATCAGTGGTAGAATCCTCAACCTCTATATTTGATTTGAAAGATTGCAATAGGATGAGAACCTAAAGCAACGCAGAATCAAATGTAGAATCTTGAACCTCTATATTTGATTTGGAAGATTTCAATAGGATGGAAACCTAAAGCAATGCAGAATCAAATGTAGAATCCTCAACCTTTAGATTTGATTTGAAAGATTGCAATAGGATGAGAACCGAAAGCAACGTGGAATGGGATGTAGAATCCTCAACCTCTATATTTGATTTGAAAGATTGTGATAGGTTGGAGCCTAAAGCAAAACAGTATCGGATGTGAAATCGTTAACCTCTAGATTTGATTTGAAAGATTGCAATAGGATGAGAATCTAAAGCAATGCGGAATCGGATGTAGAATCCTCAACCTCTATATTAGATTTGAAAGATTGCGATAGGATGAGAGCCTGAAGAAACATGACATCGGATGTGAAATCCTTAACCTCTGGATTTGATTTGAAATATTGCAATAGGATGAGAACGTGAAGCAACGTGGAATCGGATGTAGAATCCTCAACCTCTAAAATTTTGTTGAGTTAAGATTGCGACAGGAGGAGAACCTAAAGCAACGTGAAATAGGATGTAGAATCCTCAATCTCTATATTTGATTTAAAAGATTGCAATAGGATGAGAACCTAAAGCAACGCAGAGTTGGATGCGAAATCCTCAACCTCTAGATTTGTTTAGAAATATTTTAGTAGGATGAGAACCTAAAGCAATGCGAAATCAGATGTAGAATCCTCAACCTCTAGATTTGATTTGAAAGATTACAATAGGATGAGAACCTAAAAATATGCAAAATCAGATGTGAAATCCTCAACCGCTATATTTGATTTGAAAGATTGCAATAGAATGAGAACCTAAAGCAATGCGAAATCGGATGTAGAATCCTCAACCTCTATATTTGATTTGAAAGATTGCAATAGGATGAGAACCTAAAGCAACTCAGAATCGGATGTAGAATCCTCAACCTCTAGATTTGATTTGAAAGATTGCAATAAGATTAGAACCTAAAGCAACACGAAATCGGAAGTAGAATCCTCAACCTCTAGATTTGATTTGAAAGATTACGATAGGATGAGAACCTAAAGCAATGCAGAATCGGGTATAAAAATCTCAACCTCTAGAATATCGTGTAATTTGATTTAAAAGATTGCGATAGGAGGGACTCCTAAAGCAATGCAAAATCAGATATAAAATCCTCAACCTCTAGAATATCATATAATTTGATTTGAAAGATTGCGATAGGAGGGACTCCTAAAGTAAAGCGGAATCAGATGTGAAATCCTCAACCTCTAAAATATCATATAATTTAATTTGAAAGAATACGATAGGAGGGAATCCTAAAGCAACGTGGAATTGGATATAAAATCGTCAACATCTAGAATATCGTATAATTTGATTTAAAAGATTGAGATAGGAGGGACTCCTAAAGCAACGCGAAATTGGATATGAAATCCTCAACCTCTAAAATATCGTATAATTTGATTTGAAAGATTGCGATAGGAGGGACTCCTAAAACAACGCAAAATCGGATATAAAGTCCTCAACCTCTAAAATATTGTGTGAACCATTGCAAAGCATTGCAGAATCGGATGTGAAATCATCATCCTCTAAAATATAGTGTTAATCATTGCTAAGCAATGCAAAATTGGATGTGAAATCGTCATCCTCTAAAATATCGTGTGAATCATTGCTAAGCAATGCAGAATCGGATGTGAAATCCTCATCCTCTAAAATATGGTGTTTTGAATTTTTGGAAAACTAGTAGAATTTATGAAGATTGACATTGGTGAGAAAAAATTATGAAACTTTGTGAGATTTTGTGCAGAATGTGAAATTCCGTGGGGATATGAAGAAAATTGGTGCAGACCAAGGTAGTTGTGCTACGCAAGCAAAGAATAAGAAACATCAAACTCAAGAAATTTATCATTTTCTTTTCTTTTTGTTAGGATTTGGACCCAGTTTTAGACAAACACGATGTATGAGCTTCTAAGAATGAGTCTTTGTCTCTGAAACATTGCAAGGTACAGTACTTCTTGAAGTATTTTCCACTGACAAATGACAAGTGTAGAAAATAACCCATGCTTAAGGTACCATCAGAACTATATTCTTTCAAGTACACATAATAGATGCGTTATTTTTACGGATACCATGATTGAAGAGGCCACAAGTTCGTAGCTTTGTTTGTAGCAGTCATCATTTAATTTGTTGCAGATTCTGTAAAGGTTGTTGAAGTTGTTTTTGAGAAATCTTTCTAACATTCTTTGTGTTGTCGTTGAAGTTGTATTTGCTGGGCACTGAAGGATATGACTTCAGGTTTGAATTTCCATTAACTGCTAATATCATCGTCATTTCTTTAATTCTTTCTTTTTGAGCCTAAGCAGATTTCAGAATTTTGGTCCTGTGATCAAAACATTTTTTATTTTCTAATAATATTTCTAAGTCAATTAATAACTGACCAAAAGACTCAAGATCGTTGAACTTTTCTTGAATATAATATCAGAAGAATTTTCTTAAGAAAACATTCTAAGTCTCATGAATCAGGGGAAACTTTGACACCAATTTTTGATTATACGTCCACCTCAAGCTTCTTCTCAGGGAGACTGTTCTTTTGCTTTGATTTTTTTTTTCAACTTTGCACATAATCCTTTTTTTTTCTCTTTTCCTCATGTTTTGTTGAGAATTACTATATCTGAGAGAACATGATTTAAATATTTTGAATGTCTTAATTCAAACACCAATTTTTAATTATAAGCTCAGCTCAAGCTTCTTCTCGGGGAATTTTCACACAACAAATTTTTTTTTGCTCCCTTTATTTTTTGAGAATTACTATATCTGGTGGAACATATTTCTTTTAAAGATTTTGATTGTCCAAATTCCCCTGACTAATAATCATCAAATATATCTTAAGTCGAATTCTGAGATATTATAACTCGTTTGAAAGTCAGGACCCAGTCACGGGGCAGGAAATTAAAAGGCTCGTGATATCCTAAGTCAACTATTCGTATTTCAACCACACTATCTTATTTTGAAATCTTCTTAGGACCCAGTCCGAAATCTTTAAAGTGGATGACTCAGATATTAGGACATTAATTTCATTCTCCTCTGAAGTCATAGTCTTATAAAAACATCCAAATTTTCTTTTGAGGTGATTAATTTTTTTAGAATATTGCACAATCCTGAACAACAACAGACCCTTTCTTTTCAATCAATTGCGATGGAAGGGATGGGATAGACTAACATTGATCATGCTAATGTCCCATTCAACAAAAAAAGTAGTACAATAGTGGCCAAAAGACATTTCATTCATTGGAAGTTGCATAGGAATAGGTTGGAACAAAAAGATCGACCAAAATCATATTGATAGAACCTCTTTCAGGTTTCTTACAAATATTCTTTCGGGATTGTTATGTCCCCATTCTTGAACTTCTCCTCAAGCAAGTCTTTGAAACTACAACACTCTTCTATGGTGTGTCCAACGAACCTGTGGTACGGGCAATATCTCGGATGTCCTTTCTTATTGGCCTCCTCGGGCTTCTTTGGCTTAGGTAAGCTGAACTCAGGATTCTTAATCAGACCGCGAAACATCTGTTTTGTTACTTCATCTTTAAAAGAATATATCCCATTTGATTGAGTGTTCATGATTGGAACTTGTCTTTCATATGTCTGGTAAGCTCTCTGCTGAGATGATTGCTGAATACTCTGACGAGGATGTTGGAAGGATTGTTGACGTTGTTGTGCTTGTATTTGCAATTGTCGTTTTCCCATGCTAACCACAAAAACTATCCTAGATTTCTTCTAGAGTATCTTGGTTATCTTGAACTCTCGGCCCTCCATGAGAATCCATATGTTTGACTTCTTCTTGCAGATTGCTAGCTTTGCTATGCAACTTCTCGAAAGACTTGATAGTGAGTCCCTTAAGCATAAAAGCTATCAGTCCATGGATGCTTTTGAATAAAATCTCAATTGCATGTTGTTCCTGAAGTTGAGGCTCACACTTCATTCTAAAATTTCTCCACCTCAAAATATAATCTACTAGAGTCTCGTTAGGCCTTTGTCTTTCTACCACGAGATCTCCAATAGCAACATGATGCTGTACTCCAGTAAATCTTTTTACAAACAACAGTTCTGACTCATCGAATGTCTTCACCGATCTATTGAGCAACTCGACATACCAATCAAAAGCAACTCCTGACAGGTGCTGACAAACTGTTGATAGAGTAAAGCTTCGTTGTTTCTTGTATTGCCACAACTGGCTCAGAAATGTGCTATGTGCTGTCTGGGATTTATAGTCCCGTCAAATAGCTTAAATTTTGGTGAAAAAAAAATCCTTGGGGTAGGGTACAACATCAAACTCCTTCGGGTAGGGTCTACCCTTTAAAATAAATGCGTCTCCCCTAGACTAGGATAAGGCCTCCCGAACTTTTTCAACCATTTGTTTAAATTCATTTTCCGGTATGACGTTTTGGATAGAGTATTTCTTCGGTTGTTCATCAGAGGTGAATTCTTTTCTTTCATCTGCAACATGAATGGTTTATGCTTGGTTCATTTTTGGAAGTGTCATCTGTGGTGATTGTGACTGTCTTTGCATTGCAATCACCGTGTTAATCAATTCTTCAATTTTCTTTTCGAGACGATTGATCTGTTCGTCCCTTTGTTGGGTGGCCCCTTGCCTCTCATCTACGGCTTTCTCCACACCAGAAGATGGAGCGGCACACGCAGATAACTTGGCCTGGGTCTCGAGGACATTGATTTCTATTAATCTTTTGTTTATGTAATCTAACACATAGTAATTTTTATCATTCATATCTTTTCTTTGTTCTTCAGATGATCGTGCAATATTGGCTTGGAGTCTCTCCAGCTTAGCGTTAATCGAGTTCACTTTGATTACTTTTAGGTCAATTGGGGATTTCTGAAGAATATCATTTCTTTTGTTGAGCACCAGTGTGGCTGTGTAGAAGTTAATTGATTAAACCAAAATCATATTTACTGAACCCTTTTCAGGTTCTTTCAAATACTCTTTTGGGATCATTACATTTCCACTTATGAAATTCTTCTCAAGCCAATCCATTAAGCTAAAGCAGTTTTCTATGGTGTGGCCAAGCAACCGGTGGTATAGGCAATAATAGGGATGATCCCCCCTATCAATCTTGTCTGGCTTTCTCGGGTTTGGTAGACTAAATCCTTGTTCCTTTAACAATTCATGGAACATCTTTGACACGGCTTCCTCTTTGAAGGAATACATCACTTTTTATCATTCTGCCAAGGATATCCTCTTATTCTCTGATCGGTATGATTCTCCCTAAGAAGGTTGCTGGCTAGACAGACCATATTGTTATGTCTGTTGTTGGCAGGATTGTCGAGGCTATCTGGCTTTCAAAATTTCTTGGTCACGCCTCCTTTTTTGGTCCTTTATCAGTTGTGCAAGCTTTGAATTGGACCTAATCTCAAATCCATAAAGTAGTGCGGTATAAGCATCAACTGACTCTTCCTCATATAGAATCTCTTTTCCCTTACTCGGTAAAATAGTTGGCACAGTGACAGTGTATCTGGTAGTAGGAGTAAAACCATTTCTCGGAGAAATCTCATTGCTCCCAACAACAGACTTTTCAACACTAGTAGGGTTCTTTTCAATCAACACCTTTGAAGGGGAGAATTCTTTGGTAGACTTCAAGTTGAACTCTACAATAGGCTCCACGGTCTTATATGTTTCAAACTTCATCACTGTGACGACAACCTTTCTAAACTTGACTCCAATATCATACCCTTGTCCAAACTTAATAACTGTCAGGTCAAGCAGTTCATCCCTGCTGACAGCGAACTCCATTCCAGAGGCAAAAGAAATGATCAACCTTGGTGAAGACATTATCCCTATCATTTGAAGAATTTTCAAAAGTCAGCGATGTCTCGTGCCTTGTAGTTTCGATAGAAGTACTCAAATCAACGCACTTGTCCTGAAAACTGGGCATATCCTTCATTATTTAAATTTTCAAATTTACTAATTATTTGTGATTAAAGCATTGAAGAGTTGCAATTAACAAATTAAACGAGCATGAAGTGATGCAAAAACTTGGCTTGATTCATAGAAAAGCAAACCAAATACGAAGGAGATGAAAAAATGCAAAGTTTAAGACCCAGTGCGGGACCAACTTCACAACACACAACTCACAACGGCTAAGCAAAACTAGTAGACCAACACACCTATTGGGGGTCTGACCCCACACGAAAAATAAAAGTCCTAATGAACTCCTGAACTTCTCTGTTCAAAGGTGATTGAACAGACGGTTCTAAAGTCCCAAAGAGTTAACTGTACTCACCCAAGAAAGAAATGAGTGGAGCATGTCAACTGAAGAAGGGTAATTTGGTCCATGAGGGACATGAACAGATTACCGATGTAAGAAAAATAAGATTTCCTGATTTAAATGGAGAGAGAAGCTAATCCGCAGCGGAGTCGCCAGAATTTGTTGACACTAAAGAGTTGGGGGAGTTGCCCGTAAGAAGCTATCGGTCACCAGAATCGAAATCCCGTTGCCCGCTTCTAAAGGACGTTTAATTTACATATATATATATATATATATATATATATATATATATGTGTNATAATGCAATTTTATCATCGTTCTCAACCTCACACACTCTACTTACAGGCTTGCTTAATGGCCCCACATATAGCAAGAGTGCTATATGTGCGTACTCGCGCATCCTACATTAGTGTGGGATTTAGACCAAGAAGCAAGGAGAAACAAGGGATGAGGGAACAAGGAAGAGTGAGAGGAGAAGACAATCCACCTAACACAATTCCGGAAAGGAGGTGGATTGTTTCTCAATATCAAAGAAAATCAGAATACATGTCAAAGCTATTAAGCCTCTCCCAACATGGTGCAGGGAAGAAAAGTGATGTAGTATCTGATATAGTGTAGGATGCAGAGTGGGAGAAGTGGTGGAGTGTAGTGGTGGAGCGATGAAGTTATAGTAATAATGAGATATTGAGATATAAATGAGAAAGACAAATTCAAAAAGGACAAAGAAGCAACATGCCTAGATAAGTAAAAAAAAAGGGGGCAAACCTGATCGAGAAAAATCGGGCAGCCTAACGACATAAAAATGGATTTTTTGCACCTGCAATTTGCACAACTAAGAAAGTACACAAGCATATAAATGACAACATCCAGTGTTTCACATTTAGAAAGTATAAAACCCTTACCAAAAAATTCGAAATAAACATATAGGTGCAGATTTTGCATTTTGGTAGGTATAAGAATGATGACATCCTTTCTCAAATGTAAATAACACAATCAAAAAGATGCTACAAGCATATATGTGACAATACTTTATCCTTCCAACAAGTGTTTAATATGAATACAAGTGTAGAAGAGGGGAACTTCAAAATCCTACAAGCAAAATACCCACTTCTTTTTTGCATGGAATGGGTTAAAAAACATGTGAAATCAAGCCTTAGATGTTATACATATGAGAACTTAGTGAAATGAGTGAAAAACAAGATTGAATTGCCTCATTCATGAGTGTTTCAAAAGTGACAAGTTTTAAATCCAAAAATTGCATATGATAAATAAATTCTCCCATGCTTTGAAAAGGTGACCAAATTGATGAGGAAGTTGTGCAAATAAAACCCCGAAACCCCTAAAAAAAATAGCACTAAAGTGGTGTACAAAACAGTAAAGAAGGTGCCCCAAATAGTAATTCATAGGGCTTAAAATCTGTACTTAACAATCCCTTAAAAGTAGCGTTAGAAAAGTCCAAAAACGGTGCTCAAAACCATAGCCAAATAAATTGTGAGACAGTCCCAAAACATCGCGATTATAGGAATGAAGAAGAACGACGTTTTTACCCTTACCAAACCGCAAGCCGGTAGGACCTGAAAATAACATTTATAATAACAATCAAACAAAATTGAGCTTTAAACTTCTTCAAAACAACAAGGTCATGCAGTTCAAAGCAACCCACGCTCATGTGAACAGTAATAAACTTGATATGCCATCAAAACTTATGTTAGAAAACATAAGACTATTCCATTCCTTTCACTTCTACATTTTATCCACCCAAGGACTGAAAAGGAATGCTACAGATGCATATAGTAGCTTGAAAAGTTGCATAAATAATTTCCCCATACCCAATGCCTCCGATTTTTTACAAATAAACCAAAGAACTACAATTTTTCACCCTTTGCAGAAAGCAAATAAAACTTTTTTAAATTTTTAAAAGAGCAAATCACCAAGAAACTGAATGTAAACTTTGCAAGTAACAAGTTTTCTAAGTGCTATATTTGTAAAGACAAAACAAAATTGGAACCCCAAGGCCCCGAGCAGCAAACGAAATGGCAATAACTACAATTGCCTAGGTGAAAGAGGGCCTACACGCCTCACATCAAAAATCAGAATGAATTCACTACCAAAATGCACTTAAGGCTTTCAGAAAATTTTAAAATGCGTGAGAGATTTAGGAGGAGGTGAAGAAGAGTGTTTACCTCCCTCCAGATTTACCCAAAACCAACAAAGATTAAAAATGCCCAAGCATATAGAGAGCCAACTAACTAGTGAAGCTCCACCAACGCAATTACAACGACTTCCCCAAAATTTGAGCAGCACCTCCCCCTCTCCTTAAAATTTCAGCCAACCCTCAAACACTTCCCCTAGTGGGTTTTTATAGCAAAATGGGGAGGAGAAGGAGTTACCTGCACTCACCTTGGTGGTGAGCCGAGCCGAGAGAAGTGACAAGAGTCACACGGGAGGGAAGACGATGACAGAGGAAAAGCTTTGTCGCAGAGGAGCAGCTCGTGTGGCACAGTGTGGAAGCTTTATCAGAGCATGGAATTACGCAGAAAAGGGGACCTCAGCCAAGGCTTCGCTATTGGAGAGAGGGCTGCTCGGCTAAAGCAGCGATCGGGATGAACTGCGAAAGGGAAGGGGTCTCGGTCGGTCTCGCGAACGAAAGGAAGGGGCGAGACTCGCGAACGGGAGAGGGAGGCGTGTGATCGATTTAAGGATTTCGGGATTAGAAAGAAGGATTTTTCTTAATTTATTAAAAAAATATGAAATTTCTTGCAATTTGTTTGCGCGCGGTGCCCTAGCAAAATGTGTGCCCTTCCTTGCTAAAATTGACATTCCGGACGCACCTGCGCGGTCCATATTGTAATTTGAAGTGGTTCGGACAACCTCATCGCAGATCGGATAAAAATGCGTTAAAATTTAATTTTATTAAAATTTTGACATGCAATTGATCATCTCAAAATTTATTCAAGTTCTTGACGGACAACGGTGCAAGTGATATGAATTGCGGTATTTAATTGTGCCAACTAAACAAATCGCGTAGTTTGTGCGCGCCTAGGTGTAAATTTTGCATATGGCAACCCTAAGGCTTAAAGGTCATATAGGGACTCCTTTTGAATTCCCTCATGTTAGTTTCAACCTCCTACGTGCTAGAGGTCAAGAACCACATGCGGAACTTCAAAAGAGTATAGAAGCAGTTTTGATTTCTAAAATGAGTGGGTTTCATTTCTAAGGGTCTAAGATAGTCAAAGGAAGAATCCTAAGGCTAGACCCTAAATCCTAAGAGGAAACTAAACCTCACTAAAAATAAGGTCAACAGTGTTGTGCTATAACCTCACGTAACGGTACTGCCTCTGCCCATTTTGAGAAGTAATCTGTAGCGGAAAGTATATACCTGTGTCATTTTGAAGATGGAGGGTCTATCGGACCTATTATGTGCGTGCCCCAACACTCGAATGGCCATGAGGCAACAGTTAGGTGTAGCACATTCAAAGGCTGGTGTAAGACCACCCCATGCACTTGGCATTGGTGACATCCTCTGGCTATATCCATGCCGTCAGACATCATTACTGGCTAATAATACATGACTGGTGAGCGCCACACAATCTGACATGTGCCTCTTTGATAATATTTTGTGCTTCGGCTCTCCTCAAACACCGTAGCCACATCTGGTTGAATGATCTTCTATAGAGAACATTTCCCATCAGGGCGTAATACATATCCCTTCTTGAGATGTGGTGAGCCTCAGACTTGCCGTCTAGCAGTTTTCAAGTATGCAAATATTCGATTAATGGCTTGCGCAAATCTTCATTGATGTCTGCAACTATATTTATTGTTTCTTCTTTTTCAAGCTTGTGTAGAGTTTCAAAATTGATCCGAGACAAGTCTCGTCTTCCTTGCACTATGACTTCAATGGAATCCTCCAAGGGACATGCCATTTCCTTAGCGAGTTTTGCTAAAACATCCGCATTGGCATTATCTCCCCTAGGAATCTGATAGAAAGTTACATCAGGAATCTGCTTCAAGAGCTTCATCGTGTACTGATGGTATTCTATTAATATTGGTTTCAAAATTTTGTATTGGCCACCGACTTGTTGGATGATGAGTTGGGAGTCACCATAAATGATAATGTTTGTTATATCTATTGAAATTTCCATTTCCAGCCCGATGATTAAAGCTACATATTCTGCTTCATTGTAGGTGCACAGCTCTGTCAAGTGGTATGAGAACCTCATCATACCCTTATCTGGTGTGATAAAGATCAAACCAATCCTCTCTTTGCTTGGTATAACTGTACCGGATCCTTTATCTTTTCTGACAGATAAAGTGCCATTGAAGTACATCTCCCAGCATTGTGCACTTGAAGTATTTGCTTGTCTAGTAACTCATCGTTGAGAGAGGACACAACTGGCAGTGAGTGTGCAGCGAAAAAGTCTGCTAGTATCTGTCCCTTGATAACACAGAGGGAAACAAAAATTATATCAAATTGCAATAAGATCATTGACCATCTTGCTAGAAGTCTGAAGAGTGTTGGTCAGGTCATCAAAGATTGCAATGGATTAACTTTCAAGATCAGGGTAATCTTTTGAGAAAGCATGTAATGTTTTAGCTTTTAAGCGGAAAAAATTGAAGCCAGACAATGTTTCTCAATAGGTGGATACCTTATCTCTGTCTATATTGTAGAGCACAGTTTTTTACCCTCCTCATTGACTTGGGCTAAGAGGGCTCCATAAGAGTCATCTAAAGCCGCCGCAAAAAGTATCAACGGTTTCCCTGGGATAGGGGCTACTAAGACAGGAGGTGTAATTAAATATTGCTTAACGTTCTCAAAGACAATGCTTCTCAATAAGTGAAAAGATCTAAGTTGATGGTAAGTGGAGTACCATGATGCTCGAGAATTGACTCCTCGTTATCGGTGCTGTCGTAAGCGGTATTATTGATGTCTTCTTTAGACTTGACAACAAATTCATCAGACTTGAGTATGATTTGAGGATCATTTTGGGGATCGAGATCGAAGCTAGATCGGTCACAATATCACTAGAAACAATTAAAACGTAACTGAAATCATAATTATTATATTTATAAGATCCCAGAGGGATAAAAAGATAATCATACAAAGTCAAGGGTTCGAGGATTTTCCTCCCCGAATCCGAGATAACCAATCAAGTAGAGGCAGCCCCTATCTTACTCCCCGTGCTACCAATCTTTGTAGTGACGCTTTTATTCTTCTTCTTTGTCCTTGACAATGACGGATCTCCTCACGAAACCTTCATCTCTCACTTGGTATGTTGCGAGGTCTGAATGGAGGCTTGTTTTGATGCAGACTGGATCTTGTTCAGTATTTTCATGGATGATCTGCTCCAGAACTCATTCCATCCTTCTTTGGTATTCATTGAAGTTTGTTTTGATGAATCCTGAATTTTATTAAGGACCCTCTTGAGTTCATCCCAAGTTGTACTCCATCCATCGATTCTGACGTATGGATCAATTGGGGAGATTGGCTTAGCCAAAATCATGTTTATGACACCTTTTTCAGGTTATTTCAAATACTCTTTTGCGATTGTTATGTTCTCTTCCCTGAGGTTTCTCTCAAGCCAGTCTTTAAAGATGAAGAATTTTCTATAGTGTGCTCAAGCAACCGGTGGTATGGGCAATAATTTTGTTCATTCTTCTTATCCACCGGTTCAGGCTTTTTTGGATCTAGAAGTTTGAATTCTAGCTTTTTCATGAGACTCCTGAATATTTTAGGTATGGCTTCATCCTTGAAAGAATACATAATTTTTTGTCGCTCTGATAGGGATATTCTTTTATCTCCTGTTCAAGGTGATCGCTTTTGAGGCGGCTGCTGGTTGGATTGATTTTTCTTTTTTTGAGAGTACTGTGACGAAAGCTGGTGATGCTCTTCTCCATATATCTTTATCGACTACTTTCCTTTATTGACGGACGCTACTGCTCCTAATTTCTTCTCTTGCTATCTTGAAGATTTGATGGTGAGTCCCTTAGGCATGAAAGTTACTGGCCCATGAATGCTCTTGAGTAGAATTTCAATCCCATGATATTCCTGTAGCTAAGGTTCACATTTCACGCTAAGGTTTCTCCACCTCAAAATATAGTCTACCAAGGTTTTTCTAGGCTTTTGCTTTTCCATCACGAGCTCTCTAATAGACAGATGATGTTGCGCCCCGACAAATATTTTCACAAACAACTGCTCTAATTCAGAAAATGTTTTAACTAACCCATTGGGTAAGTCAGCGTACTAGTTGAAAATAATTTCTGACAAGTTACTGATGAATTGCTGGCAGAGTAGAGCTTTATTATTTCTCGTGTTGCCACAGCTGGCTCGGAAGTGTGCTATGTGTTATGTGGGATTTCCAGTCCCATCAAATATCTTGAAGTTTGGAGCCACAAAACCTTTGGGGAAAGGAACGACATCGAACTCCTCTGGGTAAGGTATACCCTTTAAAATTGATGTACCGCCCTTGGAATGGGCTAAGGTGTCCCGCACTTGTTCAACCAAGTGCTTGAACTCATTTTCAGGCATGAAACTTGATGGAGAATCTTTATTCAATTGCACATATTTGTTAGTTGAAGTAGCCTCTCTTCTTTCATCTATAATTTGTATGATTTCTGGCTGATTGATTTTTGGAGAAGCCAATTGCGGTGCTTGTGATTGCCCCTGAATGGTGGCCATGGTGGTCATAGTTGCAGTCATTTCCTCTATTCTTTTCTTCAATAGACTGACTTCCTCATCCCTTAGGAGAATAACCCTATTCATCTCATCTACGACATTCCCTTTGGTGTGTTTTTGAGCCTCGCGTGCAGATGTGGTGGCTCTAGTTTCGATCACATGGACATTCATGAAATCCTCCTCTAAGTAATCATTAAAATTTTCATTATCGCTATCGACGAAAACTCTGTATTCTCAAACTAACTCGGAAATCTCAATCCTGATTTTCTCAACTTTCTCTTCAATTATCGATTCTTTAATCGCTTTTAGATCTTGGGGACCCTGATGGACATCCTCTATTTGTTCCTCCATCTAACTAGCTATTGTCGCGACAATGTAAGATATTTCAGATCCTGGTTTTACTTCCTGTCCTACAAGCTCACTGGACTGTATTGGTGCTGCGACCTTGGGTACCCATACCTTTTTCTTTTTCAATGATGATGTCTCAGGACGAAGCATCTTAGTAGAAACATCAGTATGTCGAGGGAAAGTATGCTCCCCGTGGTGTAGACCGGCTATAGTGCCAGGTAATCGTCTTTTCTTTGTATTTGGGATTGTAGGATTGTCTCCATAATGGGTGACGGGTAAGATCTTCGGACCCAGTCTCGACATAGCCGGTCAACGGCCTGCGGTCCTGGTGGTAGTATAATCGATAGTAATCACTGCGATATCAACTCTGTTCCCTGGACGAAACCAAACGGGGATGCAGGTAGGTGGCACTCTAGCTATCTTGTGGGGCTGTCTGGCGGATTTGACGGCCTTCAAAATTTACTTTTTCATGCGAGGCAAAATAACATCTCCCACTCATTTAAGAAACTCGTTAACCGAACATCCCTCTTCAATAGCAAGCCTTCTGAAAACGGCAATAACTCGAGTGATAGCAATGAACTTCTTCCTCTCCTCACCGTGTCCATGAGGTGACAGTAATGCATCAGCGATCCTTCAGATACTCTCATATCCCACGGTATCCGTCAGAGGGTGGAATCTACTTCCTTGCAGGAGTGGATAAATTTTTGGTAACACTTCTTCAACTTCATGAGGCTCCTCCTCAACAGGTGTTTCCTTGGGAACCTGGGCTTTAATGACCCTCTGGAATTTTATGTTATGGTTCCTCCTTTGAGTTTGGGTCAGTGGTACAATCCTTGAACTTGATCCAATTTCAAACACGGGTGGTGGGAAAGTTAATCCTTCGGTCGGATCCTGAATAATCATCACTTCTTTCCCCTTAGCAGCAATGGGGCTAGTACGTTTGGTGGGTGCCGCGACGATAGTAGTCTTAGACTTCTTATAGGCAGGGACGTCTTGAAGGCAGGTCAGGTTAAATTCTGCAAACGGCTCCTGTATTTTTGGAGTAGCGATCTTCATTATTATAAATGAAGCTTTTCCAAGGATGACCTCGAGATCTTCAAATCCAGCTCTCAATTTGATGGTAGGAGCGAGGTTACGGGCTTCGTGACTTATTGGCAGTTTGTAGGAAAAGTTCAGCGTTGGGTAAGCCATTGCAGTAGGCTTGAAAAAAGAAACTTTCAGGGTTAGCTATAAGGCCAAAAACAACGTAATTTTTAGTGCAAACATTGAAAGTATAGGTTGATCTGTAAACCGAGCGAGTCTTAAATTGTGGGTATTTTAAAATATTATCTAAGAAAAAGTGTAAAATTTAATTAATATAAGAAAATTTCAAAGTGCGCGCAGTACAACACGATTTGGCTTAATTTGCGGAACAACAAGTCAAATTTGGAAGGGAAATGTTAAGTATTTTAGGACCCAGTGGGGGACCCATTTAGTGGTAGAAAATGCCTAGGTGGAACTAGTCCACCGTGCACACCTATTGGGGAATCCGACCCCACATGAAAATTTAAATAGTCCTTAATGGCCTTCTGAACCCCTCTGTTCGATGATGGTTGAACAGCTAGTCCTGAAGTCGAAAGAGTTGATCGTACTTTCCTAAGATAGAAATGGGTAAAGTATGCCAACAGAAGAAGGGTAATTTGGTCCAAGAGGGACATGGGATAGAAATGGGTAAAGTATGTCAACGGAAGAAGGGTAATTTGGTCCAAGAGGGACATGGACACAAATGTGTGAAGACAATATTTCTTGATTTGTATGGAGAGAAAAGCTTATCCCTGGGGATTCACCAGAAGTTGTTGGCGCTATTTTGTGTTTGGTGGGAGGGGGAGTAGCCCGTAAGAAGCTGTCGGTCACTGGAATCAAAATCCTATGGCCCGCTTTGGAAGGATGTTTTAATTTACATATATATTTAGTTTTAGAAAAATATAAAATCAAACTGACCCCATATTTTTCATAGTTTAAATGAAAGAGCACTCTACCTCAAATTCTGTATCTATCCCAAAGGATAATCACAAGACTTGAGGATGAGGCTCGATCAAATAAACTAAGGAACATATCACATACGTTTGGTCTGCGAAGCCTTTATATTTTCCAACAAGCTCCCCTATTTAATATAAAGAATTAAATAGATTTTATATTAAGCTGGGTTCAGACATGCTTCATATAAGGGCATGCCCTTATAGTTAATTACATCTTAAATGTCCAAAGTCACCTAAGTAGACTCTCGATAAAAATCAGAAAATATTATCTTCAAGGAATTTCAAAGGGTAGGAATTTTCAATGAGATCAAACGTAGAGGTGGGAAAGGGGATTGGTTCAAATTTGGAACATTTTGTTGTAGAGTCCAAAGGAGGAAGAACTAAGGGATGTCATGGATCCAGGAGAGAACCCCGGTGACTTCCCAAGCTATCCTAATGTTTGGCTTCAGTTTTGGTTTTAGTTTTAGTTTTGGTTTTGGTTTTGTGGCTATCCTGATAGTTTTAGTTTTCATGCAGGGGTGTGTCGTTGTTTAGCATGCAAGTTTGCAGGTATAAAAGTACATTATGAAAGTACAAGAAAGACAACGCTGAAAACTGTAAAAGTGTACCTGGCGAGTCTTCTCATTCCACCACCTAAAACTCAAAAGGCATGTTAAGGCAGTTTATATAAAACAAGGAAGTGAAATTTTGATGACCAACCTAACCCTAAGTCATATCTTGATGGGTCCCTATTTGATCAATTAAGGATTATTTTATCATGCAAAATTCATTAAGTTTAGTAGATCTCTTAGGTATCCAACAGATCTAGAGAAAGAAGCGGGTTTGTGCTGCTTGCTTGCTGTCTGGTGGAAAGTCTCGAGTTCTTTTAAATAGTTCATCCTGTAAATACCCATAATGCTAAGTGAACACTAATGTCTCAATTATCCTAAGAATGGGGTAATTATCACTTGTGATTCAATTTAAGAATTCTGTGGGTGAAGACCCTTAAAGAGGCAAGTTAGTATTGTTAGAACACTTAGCCAAATTTTTGTCCTAATTGGGATTGTAGTGTTTGAAAGTTGTTCTAATTTTAAATGATATTTACTTTTCTAATCCTTATTTAAATGAAACTTGATTTAGCCTAAGTCACTACTAAGCCCTTAAGACCTAGGTGAGTGTCTTAATTAGTTTTACAAAGGTTAGGCTTTAGGTGGTCATGATTCTTGATTTAAATTTTATTTGAAAATCAAAATAGGGGTATTAAACTGATTAGTTATTGACTTCAAAAGTCTTACCCTTAAGTCCTTGATTCATTTTATTTTAATAAACTTCCAAATTTAAATAATTTAGAAATTTATTAACTTATCTTTTTTTAATTAAGAAGGTGAGGTTGGTTTCTACCAATTAACACCTTATGTTTCGAACATCCAAATTAAGATCAGAGGTTACTCATTTCCCTCCTTAAATTAAGCCTAAATGTTAATTAGGGTTAGTTTTCCAAAATTACACATTTGCCCCTAAGGCTCTAACACTTCATAATTTGTCAAATTCAATTCAAATGAATTTGAAATTTTTATACTACCTCAGTCATGGGTCAATTAAGACATCAGAGGAGAAAATGTGATTTTACAAAATTTAATTTATTTATATAATTATTTTAATGAAAAAAATAGGATTTTTCAAAGAAAATTCTTTACTTGACCAAGGTAACTCCTAATCCCTTGAAATATTTACTGGAGGTAGACCTAGACTAGAGAAGTCTTTGAACCAAATGTCATGATTTTTTTAATTTTATTTGAATTTTAAGAATAATTTAAATTTCTTGGGTATTTATTAAATATGAAATATTTAAAATGAGGAAAATCAAGGTTTTGTATGTTTGAAAAGTTTGCCTAAGGTTAGAGAACTCAGAGAAGAAGATTTTATATTTTTTTGAAATTTTCTTGATTTGTTGCAATTATTCTTAATTAAAACCCATTTTTAGCCTTTAAAAATCATTTTAAACTTTAAAATTAAATATCTTTGTTTAGAAAACTAGAAAAAATATTCTAATTGTTCTTAAGTAATTAAGAAGCAATTTAGAACATTTTCATGAGTTTTATTATTTTTGTGATTTTTAAGAATTTTTAAATATTCAAAAATAGGCTAAAAATGAAGTTTTATTTTAAAAATCATTTTATTTTTACAAAATACCCCTGATCATAGAGAACTAAAAAAATTAAGTTTTATAAATTTTTGAGTTATATTTTGATTTTTAAAAATCATTTAAATGCCAAAAATGATATTTATTTTTAAAAATCAAGTTAAGTTATCAATGAACTCAAAATATTTTGAAATTTTTATGGTGAGTTATGTGGATCACAAATAACAGTGAAGATAAAAAATCAAGTCATTTAAATGTTTATATCTTTCAAAATTAATTTTCTTAATGATTTAGAGCTTATGAAAATTGAGTACATTTTAAATGACTTGACCCATGAAATTATTCTCAAATGCTCCTCTGGTCATGGTGGACCTTCCAAAATTTTCTTGGAATTTTCTAACCAACATGCTAATTTCCATGTTTATTTTAAGCAAATAATGCACAGAAAATTGAAAAATGTGATCCTCCATCTAGGGACCTCCTCTGACTTTAAACAAATTAGTGAATGTTCCTCTTGACAGAGGCTACAATATGCCAAAAATTCAAGCAATGATGATAAGTCTACATGCATGGAGAATCAAAAGATTAAAATCAGTATTTAATTAATTAAAAATAAATTATGCATTAAATGGACTTAAAATTATTTCCAAATTATTCTCCTCTATTCACTGAGCAAGAGAGTATTTTTATTTTATTTTTGTGATTTTTCTACACCAAGATAGGATTTTTGAGGTTAAGGGAGCTTAATTAAATAGAGAAAGCCCTATTTTTCTACTTATCCACGGGGCGCCCCGTCAACCTACGACGCCTCTGAAGCTCCATGCGACGCGCTCCCATTTGGGGCCGTCGTCCACGCTAGTATCCATGTGTCCCGCTGTTCGTGTAAAGAAGCACTGTCCGGCTTCATCTTGGTCGTCCATTCGATACACGTTTGATCAAACGGCTCCCCGTCACATCCCCGTTAGAATGATTCCGTGGCCGTCCACACTAAAACCCTAAGATCTCAGCCTAGACACAACCAAATTGTTTGGGGTTTGATCTTATGGACTCGTCTAAGTGAGGAAAACACATTCATACCGTAATAATGCAATTAACTTAAGCCTAATCAAATGGAGAATCAAAATAGGCGCGGGAGGGAGAGAAGTTTTATACCTTTGCTCTGAGAAGTGAAGCTTCAATCAGAGGGTCTTGGCACGCTCATTAGGGTCGAAGGAGGCTAGGGACTAAGCCTCTTGCTATGGTGCAAGGCTTAGGTATGAACTCGATCACGGCTGAATTTGGTTGTTGGTTTAGAGCTATGCTAGAGGCTCTGTGGAAGGGGAATTTTATGGAGCTTTGGTTTCTTTCACTATTGTGAAGGTGTGAGTAGAGTTAATTTGAGTTTGGTGGAGTGTGGAAGTGTAATGAGGTCTGTCCTGGTTTCCGGCAAGATTTTGAGGTCAGAATTGAACTCAGGCAGAAAAAATTGAAGAGGGAAAGTAGTTAAAATGCAATGAGGGGATCTTAGGGAAGCTCTGTGGTCAATTTGGATAGGTCTCTCTAATAAATTTTCAGCACTTATTTCATCGGCCATGGAGGTGGCCTTTTATAAAAATGGGGTTATGGCGGTTGTCATGGCCAATTAGAAGGTGCAATGGGGCGCTTAGGTGGAGGGCAGAGAAGCTCTACAATTCAATTTGGCTGTGCTGGCCTCTAGGTTTGGTTTGGGTGAAGCTCCATGGGGGTGGCTCTCGGTTTGGCCATTTTTCGGCCACAAGGCTGGCCGGCCGACCAGGGGGAGGTGGCTAGATGCTTAGGGCATCTAGAGGAATCTATCACAACAATTTAATGCAAATGTGTTTTAATTTGGCAAGGATATCTTAAGCATGTGTATTTTTGGGAATAAGATCCCTTAATTTGGGAGACCTTTGGTCCATGGCTTAGTTTAGGTGGTTAGATGGGTTTTGGCTCAGTCTTAGGGGTCAACTAATGGATGAGGTGGAGTTAATTTAGTTGCTTTAGGGTGGTTGGCTCACCTTTAGTGCTTCAAGTGATCAAAGTTGGGTTTGGGCAAAGTTAGTCATGTCAAATGACTCAATTGATTGATCAACATTGTGTAGATTATTTACATGAAGATATTTGGTGAAGGGTTGAAGTGGTTTTGAGGTAAACTGAAGGGTTAATTTGAGGGAGTTTTGAAGTCTAATCAATTTGGTTATGTTGGGCTAGGTTTGGGTCTAGCTTGGGCTAGCCTTTGGCTAATTCCAAATTTATTGTTGTAAATGGTCAAAAGGGACCCGATGAAGAGTTTTTAACATGAATTGGATGCCAATTTAAGGGTTAAGGCAATCAATATGGGTAAAATTTGGGGACTTAGCCAATTTGGGGCTAAGTTTGGGAATTTTGGATTTAGGCCAAAATCAAATGGACTTGAGGCTTCACCAAGGCTAATTTATGGTTAAGTTTGATGTGTAGGAATGTTATAAAGATTTTTCAACATTAATTGAGGCCAATTGACTAGGCTATGGGTTCAATTTGGTGAGATTAGGTCATGTGACCAAAATTGGGGGTTTAACTTATACCAAAATTGGGCTCAAATCATGATCCAATTAAGCTTGGATTAGGTCTAGTTTGACCATATGAAAAGTGAATTTGAGTTTAGGATTGAAATTAGGGTCAATTGAAATCAAATTGATGGACATTTGAGTTGAATTTAGGGAAATTTAGGCCTTTAAAGTACAATATGGGGGTTTTGATGAAAGATGATCAAATTGGCCTAATTGGGTCAAGTGATAGTTGAGCAAAAATTGAAAATATTTGGGAGGTTTTGGGATGTTTTGGATTTTTTGAATTTTGGGCCCAAGAGGGGTATTTTTGTAATTTGGCCAATTTGGGGATTTTTGGTAATTTGGGTGTTTTTAGGGGCAATAGGGTAGGTTGGGTATCTTGATAGAGTTGGATTTCCAACCACCATAAATAAGTCATGGATCAAAGGAAACCCCATTTTGGATCCTCTATGTAGTGGTCTTAGCTAAACCCTAGCCTAGGGCTAATGGGTTTAGGGAANGGATTTTGGGAGAAAAGGCCAATTCAATATTTTGGGTAGAATTGAGGAGCTAACCACCATAAATGAGCCATGACCAATGGAAATCCCATTGGGGTCCTCTATCTACTGGTCTTAGCTAAACCCTAGCCTAGGGCTAGTGGATTTAGGGGACCATTTACACGAGTCTCCCAAAGGATCAAAGGACCAAAGTCAGGAAAATTTAGGTTTAGGTTTGTGAGTGATGAGTGAGAGTGAGTGCAAGTGAGTGACTTAGCTCCAAACAAACACCCAGAGTCAACCCTAAGGGNTGAAGCTTAGAAGTTCTGGGTCTAGGTTAATGAGTGATTGTGAGTGCAAACAAGTGTCTTAACCCTAGACCAACACCCAGGGGAAACCCTAAGGTCCAACAGTCCTAAGGGTGACTCTTCTTGAGTTTCCCCCATAGTGACCCCACCTACTAAGTGCTAGAGGTTAGGACCNGTTGTGAGTGATGAGTGAGAGTGAGTGCAAGTGTGTGACTTAGCTCCAAACAAACACCCAGAGTCAACCCTAAGGGCAAGCAGTTCTATGGGAACTCATATTGAGCTCCCCCATAATGACCCCACCTACTAAGTGCTAGAGGTTAGGACCAATATGTGGAACTTTCAAGTTGAGTAGAGAAGACTTTAAAATTTCTAATGGTGAGGGTTCCTTGTCTAGTTTTCTAAGAATAGTCAATAGGAAAGTGGTAGAATTTCTAATGGTGAGGGTTCCTTGTCTAGTTTTCTAAGAATAGTCAATAGGAAAGTCGGGATTTCTAATGGTGAGGGTGCCTTTTCTAGTTTTCTAAGAATAGTCAATAGGAAAGTCCTATGTCCTTAGACTACTAAAGAAAGAAGACTAAACCTCAACCAAAAGTGAGGTCAATAAATGAACCCCTAATCGGTGTGTTGTTCTGCACAAGCACACCGAGCATATTGTCTTTGACTAACGAGATCAACAAAAACCAATTCAAACTCCTAAGTCAACGGACCCGGAAGTATGTGCAGAGTTGTGTGTGTTTTCTTTTCACCGGGGATACTGAAAGGCACATATTTGATCAAGTCAATAAGTAGGGAGTCTTGTTGGGGATTGGAGAGTGGAATTTGAGTTATAAAATTTTAGAGATTTATAGAAGATGGGAATCAATACTCAAGTGCTGACCCCGAGGTGGGAATTAAAATTTAAGTATTTATCCCCAAAGGAAAGGAAGAGTCATAAAGTAGGTACCGACCTCAGAAGATGAGAATAAAAATTTAGGTACTGATTCAAATATTAGATTTGAAATTTAGGTATCAATCTCAGGGAGGGAGTCAAAATTTAGGTATCGACCTCAAAAGATGAGAATCAAAATTTAGGTAATGACTCGAAAATGAGATTTGAAATTTAGGTATCAATCTCAGAGAGAGAGTCGAAATTTAGATATCAACCTCGAAATATGAGAATCAGAATTTAGGTACTGATCCAAAAATGAGATTTGAAATTTAGGAATCAATCTCAGGGAGAGAGTCAAAATTTAGGTATCAATCTCGAAAGGGGGGAATCAGAATTTAGGTACTGAAAAAAAGTGAGATTTAAAAGTTAGGTATCAATCTTAAGAGGAGAGTTGAAATTTAGGTATCGACCTCAAAAGGTGAGAACCAGAATTTAGGCACTCATTCAAAGAAGAGATTTGAAATTTAGGTATCAATCTCAAGGAGAGAGTCAAAATTTTGGTATAAACCTCGAAAGACGAGAACTAGAATTTAGGTATTGAAAAAAAATGAGATTTGAAATTTAGGTATTAATCTCAGGAGGAGAGTTGAAATTTAGGTATCAACCTCGAAAGGTGAGAACCAGAATTTAGGTACTGATTTAAAAATGAGATTTGAATTTTAGGTATCAATCTCAAGAGGAGAGTCAAAATTTAGGTATCGACCTCGAAAGGTGAGAAACAAAATTTAGGTACTAAAAAACTGAGATTTGAAATTTATGTATCAATCTTGGGAGGAGAGTCAAAATTTAGGTATTGAACTCGAAAGGTGAGAACCAGAATTTAGGTACTGATTCAAAAAAGAGATTTGAAATTTAGGTATCTATCCGAAGGAGAGAGTCAAAATTTAGGTATCAACCTCGAAAGATGAGAATCAAAATTTAGGTACTGATTCAAAAGGAGAANAGGACCCCCAATAGGTGTAGTGTGTTGGGCAAGCACACCGCGTGTATTGGCGTTGACCGATAAGATTAAAAAAAACCAATACAAACTCCTAAGTCAAAAGACCCAGCAGTATGTGTAGAGTTGTGTGTGTGATCTATTTTTGCTGGGCAATTAGTAGGTTATCGTCTAATTGAAATCAAGGAATAGGGACTCTCGCTGGGGATTGGAGAGTGGGTTTTGAGTTATGAAATTTCATGTATTTATAAAGGATAGGAATCAATATGTAAGTGTTGACCCAGAGGTGGGAAGTGAAATTTGGGTATCAATCCCGAAATAAGAATCAGATTCCATAATCCATTTAAAGCGGTCTTAAAATTGATTTCAAAAGATGAGAATAGGATTGTGTGGGAGGACCGAATCGAGATGGAAATCACAGAGGCTCACATCCAACTCAAAAGAGTACCAACAATGTAGAAGATGACAACCATTAAAGATATTACGCCAGAAAGAAAGGATAATACCAGTTTGAGTTACCACTGGGGAGTTATATTTGAACTCACATGTGACAAAGAGAATATATATGTCACGTTAGGAAGTAAAGCACTGGGACTCACATCTAACCTAAGAGATGATGAGAAAAATATCTAATACATTGAGGAGGAAAGCTCTGGGACTCACATCCAATTTAAGTTGTACCGGGAAAATATGTCGATCACGATAGGAAGGGAAGCACTCGGACTCACATCCAACCTAAGAGGTGATGAGAAAAATATATGCTACATTGAGGAGGAAAGCTCTGGGACTGACATCCAATCCAAGTGGAAGCGAGAAAATATATGCTACATTGAGAAGGAAAGCTCTGGGACTCACATCCAATCCAAGTGGTAGCGGAAAAATTTATGCTACATTGAGAATGAAAGCTCTGGGACTCACATCAAATCCAAGTGGTAGTGGGAAAATATATGCTACAATGAGAAGGAAAGCTCTGGGACTCACATCCAACTTAAATGGTAGTGATGAAAATATATCAATCACGCCAGGAAAGGAAGCACTGGGACTCACATCCAACCTAAGAGGTGATAAGGAAAATATCTACTACATTGAGGAGGAAAGCTCTAGGACTCACATCCAATTCAAGTGGGAGCGGGAAAATATATCGATCACATAAGGAAGGAAAGCATTGGGACTCACATCCAACCTAAGAGGTGACGAGGAAAATATCTGCTACATCGAGGAGGAAAGCTCTGGGACTTACATCCAATTTAAGTGATAGCAAAAAAATATATGCTACATCGAGGAGGAAAGCTCTGGGACTCTCATCCAACTCAAGTGGTAGCAGGAAAATATATCGATCACATCAGGAAGGAAAGCATTGGAACTCATATCCAAGCTAAGAGGTGATGAGGAAAATATCTACTACATCGAGGAGGAAAGCTTTGGGACTCACATCCAATTCAAGTGGTAGCAGGAAAATATATCAATCACGTTAGGAGGGGAAGCACTGGGACTCACATCCAACTTAAGAGTTGATGAGGAAAATAATTGCTACATTGAGGTGGAAAGCTCTGGGACTCACATCTAATCCAAGTAGTAGTGAGAAAATACATGCTACATTGAGGAGGAAAGCTCTGAGACTCACATCCAACTCAAGTGGTAGCGAGGAAAAAATATCAATCACGTCAGGAAGGAAAGCACTGGGACTCACATCCAACCTAAAAGGTGACGAGGAAAATATCTGTTAGATTGAGGAGGAAAGCTCTGGGATTCACATCCAATTCAAGTGGTATTAGAAAAATATATCGATCACGTTAGGAAGGCAAGCACTAGGGCTCACATCCAACCTAAGAGGTAACGAGGAAAATATCTGCTACATTGAGGAGGAAAGCTCTGGTACTCACATCTAATCCAAGTGGTAGTGGAAAAATATATGCTACATTGAGGAGGAAAGCTCTGGGACTCACATCCAATCCAAGCGATAGCGGGAAAATATATCGATCACGTAAGGAAGAAAAGCACTGGGACTGACATCCAACCTAAGAGGTGATGAGGATAATATTTGCTATATTGAGGAGGAAAGCTCTAGGACTCACATCCAATTCAAGCGGGAAAATATGCAGATTCAAACATGTAAATTCATGGTGAATATGTGAATAGAATATGAAAATATGTGAAGAACTCAGAATTTAGGTACTGATTCGGAAATGAGAATTGAAATTATTGTAGTAAACTTGAAAAGAGAGTCAGAAATTAGAGACCGACCTCGAATATGGCAATTCAGAAACATAAGACTGATTCGAATATGTGAGAATTGAAATATAGGGAAAATTCTCAAAAGAGTTTATTGTGTTGGATTTGTAGAAATGTGTTATGTGAAAAGGTTGATTTTGTTGAATAAGATTTGTAGAGTTTTGTGAGGCTTTGTGCAAAATGCAAAATTCTGCGGGGATGTGAAGAGAATTAATGCAGATAAAGATGGTTGTGTTGCACGCACAAAGAGTAAGAAACTCCGAAACCGAGAGAATCCACTCAACAGATTCATTTTCTTTTCTTGTTGTTTTTATCACATTTAATTTTTCAGAATGTCTTTAAAATTTTAATTTTAGTTGGTTGATTTTCAAAAGAAATTTGTTTTGTTGTTTGTTCATTTATCATTATTTTATTTTGAATTTTATTTTATTGTTAAAGGTTCGTTGTTTTGTTTTTCGTTCATTGCAATTCTAAACCAATGTGTGGTTCGTGGCTTCCCTTTATGACAAAAATTCCCATTAATCTACTCCAATCAAAATATCATAAATCAAACATATGCTGACGCCTCAAAAAGGTACAACATATAGTCCATATCAAAGTACGTTCAAAACATCTTATGCCATGTATATATTGTAGGTTGAGTATGTGTGGTACATATCATGTTGCTATAAAGAAAAAGTGAATCCTCTGACCCTCTGTATCAAGTATGAGGAGCTACTGATCGAGCAGACCTTCGAAGCCATGCTCCAGGATAAGAGTTCCCTTTGCATGTACTTAGAGATACAACCCTCTCATAGCTCATACGACAGTAGTTCTTCTAGCTCCGGGTCTGGCTAGAATCCATATGGTGCTTTGTTATTGTCCATCTTACGGAAAGTTATGGACACCCTACGGTGTCGTACCCCTGGAATGCAGTTCTTGGCGACATCTGCCCTGTTTCCTTTCAGAACTAAAACTGAACCAACTGGCAACGGAATCTCTACGGCTGCTCTAAACTCTCTAGGGACGACAATATCAATCTTTTCCCAAACATTATATTGTTTTTGCTTATGAATAAGATCGTGCAGAAGAGCCTCACAAAATTGTGGTGGTCTATATTAGGAGGGATGCAATTTCCTTCGTCATAGATGTTGATTATACAAATATTCGGGATGCAGGTAGCTGGCAGTATGTTTCATCTGACTATCCTCTTGATCATCCACTTTATTATAAGAGGTAGTGGATCTCCCTGGTCATGTCTGAGGATCCTCAGCGGATTTCCCTGTCTGTCATTTGTAAAATTATAACAATAGCTGCACTGAATGGTGATTCTTCCTTTTCCTCTCATCCATTTCCTTGGATCATTGTATGTTCTTTCCATGAGAAGGCCTGCTCAACCTCTATATCTCAAATCAAAGATGCAGTCGAGAATGCTTCTTTCATCACTCTCGGAGAAGACCTTGGTATACAGCTCCAGGCCTTCTAGTATGTTGACAAATCTTCCTTGGACTTCCTCATAGAATTCAAATTCTCTTTTATTCATCTTGCTTATTTTGTAGTACTCCATCGTACTAGGATTTGGTAGCTATCGTGGGTGTTCCTCCATTTGAACATTGGCAGGAACTTAAACTTGTGCTGGCTGATCTGGAACATGAGATTCGGCATCTAGAGGGATGTACGTCTCTGGGCCCCATGGTATATATTGATTTGTCCCCAGTGGAACGTATGGCTCATCCATCAGAAAATTTGGAGTTTGAGATCCATCGGTGGTGTGAAGGTATACTCTTCCAATGTACTGAAGCGTCGTAAATGTAGAACATTACAATCCAGGCATTCTACAAATGCCCTTGTGGCTGATGTACCTGCAATTATCTCGGTGTTGCGCATCGAGCAACCCGTGCATAAGGCATCTGAACCTGAAGGTATCTCTAGCTCTGTGAAGAACCTTGGTTCTTCATTTGTGGCGGGTAGACTGGAAGAAGTTTCTTTTATGTCTGGCTCATAAATATGCCCCTCAGGAATAAGGGTTAGTAAATTGTTTGTTTCTCTCTGACATTTGTGTTCTTCTCATAGAAAAGCCCCCTGTTTTCTGCGGCTGGGATTTTTGTGTTGCATCCTGCGAAGTAAAGCATCTGACATTCGTTCATTATTGGTGACTACTACGCCTCCAACTGGTATAGTTATCATGGATGACAGGCGGCTGGGCCCCTCCATCGGATTCGGCTCTATTATCACGTTCTTGCTTTTATGAGATGCATTATCTTTAGCGGTCACCCTCAACAGTGAAGGCAATCCCTCTTTTTCTTTGCAGCTGACTACATTCATGAGAGGACCTTCGTAGTCCATGTCGACTTGGTTAAATTCCATGTTGAAGTCTATGGTACCGCCCTGCGGTGCCATTTTCTCATTTAGTGCAAGGCTCCAGCCATCCTAAAAAGCAAAGATCAGCCTCTGTCCCGACATTTTTCTACAGACGATAAGAAAAATGTCAGTGGGCCAAAATTCAGTATGAAAAAAAATAAAACATAGTATTTATTTAAGTAAATTTTAGCTTATTTTAGTGAAATGAATTGTTTATTTATGTATGAATTTTGTTTAATTTTGTGGAATATTATACTTAAAAGTGGAAAGGAGAAAATTTGAAGTTTAATTTTTTTTTCAAATTTTTCATTATATTGAGGTTAATTACAAAACTTGGACCCTGTCATAGACATTTGGCCACACAGATAACCCCAAAACAACCAAAGTTTCAATGTTTCAAAGCAAGCGGAGGCAAGCGGCAGGTTGCACAATAGGTTTTAAGATATCGTCCATTTATTGGTAACATGGGTCTCTTTCCCTGGAAGTCCACTAACCGGTAGGCTCCTCCTGTGTAGACCTTTTCAACAAAAAATGGTCCCTCCCAAGTCAGCTCGAATTTTCCACCTTTGTTGCAGCGTGCAAGAATATGCCTTTTGAGCACAAATGCGAGGTCACCAACTTTGAATGTCCTTGGGCGGACCAATTTGTCATGATCTTGTACCATCTTTGCCTGGTAAAGCTCCAAATGTTGTTGTGCTTCTAGTCATTTTCCCTCAAAACTTTTCAGTTCTTCAAGTTTGAGTTTTGCACTTTTACTGTTGTGAGTTGGTTGGCAACAACAACTATAAGAGACGGTCTCGGACCAGTACATGAGCATATAGGGTGTACTCTGAGTGGGAGTCTTAAAAGTCATCTGGTAGGCCCATAAGGCTTCTAATAGTTTGTTGTGTCAATCCCTTTTGTTTTCATCCAGTGTTTTCTTTAAAATTTGTACCAGTGTTTTGTTGAAGGCCTCGGCCAGACCATTTACTCTGAGATAGTAAATCGTAGTGTATCTCCAATCTATCCCATGTCTCTTGACAAAATTATTGATCTTTGTGCTTCTGAAAGCTGTCCCATTGTTGGAAATTATTCTTTACGGTACTCTAAAACGATAAACAATTTAGTTTTTGAAAAATTGAAGGACTTGTTGTGTCATAACCTCATGCAACGGTACTACCTCTACCCATTTGGAGAAGTAATATGTAGTGAAAAGTATAAACCTGTGTCCTTTGGAAGATGAAGGGTCTATCAAACCTATTATGTCTGTACCCCAACACTTGAATGGCCATGAGGCAACATTTGGGTGTAGCACATTTGGAGGCTGGTGTAAGACCACCCCATGCACTTGGCATTGGTGACATTTTCTGGCTATATCCATGCAGTCGGACATCATTGCTGTCGTAAAATACACGAGTCTTTTGATCTTCATTTTCATTTTTGGCCCTGACTGCTGAGCTCCACACAGTCTGGCATGTACTTCTTCGATAATATTCTATGCTTCGGCTTTGTTTAAACACCGTAGCCACTTCTGGTCGGCTGATCTTTTGTATAAAATGTTTTTCACCATGACATAAGACATAGCCCTTCATGTGATGTGGCGTGCCTCAGACTTGTCTTCTAGCAGCTTTCTAGTACGCAAATATTCTATTAATGGCTTGCATCAATCTTCATTGATGTATGCAACTGTATTGATTGCTTTCTCTTTTCCAAGCTTTTGTAGAGTTTTGAGGTCGATTTGAGACAAGACTCGTCTTCCTTGCACTGTGATTTCAATGGAATCCTCTAGAAGACATGCCATTTCCTTAGCAAGTTTTGCTAGAGTGTCGGCATGAGCATTATCTCCCCTAGGAATCCGGTAGAAAGTCACATCAGAAATTTGCTCCATGAGCTTCATCGCGTACTGATGGTATCTACAAACCTTGGTTTCAAAACTCTGTATTGTCCGACGACTTGCTGGATGACGATTTGGGACTTGCCATAGATGGCAATGCTCGTTATATCCATTGAGATTATCATTCCCAATCCGGAGATTAAAGCTTCATACTCGGCTTCATTGTTGGTGCACAGCTCTATCAGGTGGTATGAGAACCTCAACATACCCTTATCTGGTGTGATTAAGATCAAACTGATCCCTTTATTGCCTTATATAATTGTACATAATCATTTATCTTTTTTGGCTGATGAAGCACCATCGAAGAACATTTCCCAGTGTTGCACTCTAGAAAATTCCATTTGTAGTATTTGCTCGTCTGGAGAATTCCTCGGCGATGACTTGTTGTTCTATTTCAAGGTGCATTCTCCTGGGAGCTTGTCTTATTGGGGTTATATTCTTGTCCACCCTGAGTTTATGGACTGGAACCTCTGCTGACAGTCCTGGCATTTCATCGTAGCTCCATGCGAAGCAATCTTTGAATTCTATTAATAGTTTGATCAATTTTGAAGATTCTTCGTCATTGAGTAAAGAACTTATAATTGTAGGTCGAAGTTGTTCTTCAGTCCCGAGGTTAATCTCTTTCAATTCATCAATGGTAGATTTAATTTCCTCTTTAAATTTTGGGGGAGCAGCTTCTATTAGTTGATCAGTAGAGTCATCCTCTATATCAAGGCAATCCTCCTCTGACTCACTAGTAACAATCATGCAAATTTCAGAATCATCGACTAGTCCAACTGTACCAAATCCGAGACCATCTTTTGAATTTAGAGTTTGACTTTTACCATTCCATAATTTTTTTAAAAGTTGAAATTTATCTATTGGCATTTTTTTGGGAGGTGTCCCTGTTAATTAACTTTTGAACACAAGGCAAGAAGTAACCAAAAAGGCAATTCCATTAGTTCATTAAGATCATCATCCAAATTTACATGTTTTCAAGCTCAATAGAGGAAGAAGCATGGTAAAATTTGATCTGCTTTATACCAACACTATGGACTTCCTTTACCTCTAAACTCTCGACCTTTTGAAGGAGAATCAGAGTAATGGTCATAGCATTCACATAGTGGTTTATCTGATCATACATTATTTCATATTCATTCTTCTCTGTATCTTCTAGGGATATCTCGAACTGAAGTTTCTTCTGTCTTGTCATCATTACCTCATCTTCAGAACTATCTTCATCACCAATGTTGATGGTTGGCCTAGTTCGTTCAATAATTAAATTGATCCTTCCTCATCTACGTCGCCGACCTCGACCTCAAGTGCGTGAACTAAAAGAACCTTCACCAACACATTGTAAGAGAGTGGTGGAAGATCGCTGAAGCAGAGTTGAATGGCCTCCTCTTTGTAATTCTTTTAAATCTTCAACTTTGTTCTTAATAACTTCATGATAGAAGACAGTCCTCTTTGGAGGCGCGTAGTAGGTAGCATCTTCATGGATACCAACTTTATGCACTGAAAATGGTTGTAGGTCTCCTTTGATGCAACTTTCTTGACCATCTTTGCAGTATTTGATGCACTGGTGTAGAGATGATCGAACTATTTTATGTTCATGAATCCATGGTCGACCAAACAGAGCATTAAAAGAACTCTCAGCGTCGATGATATGAAATTTAGTGGTTGTCACGAGTTCTCCAACCTTCATAAGTAATGTAATTGTAAGGGCTTTTTCTCCCTTTTGGTTAAATCCTCTTATCATCATTTTATCGATCGTAAGTTCTTGCGCTTTAATATCCAACTAGGTGAATGTCATAAGGTCATGAAGTTAAGAGATGCTCCAGGATCTACTAAAACTCTGGACAACACAAATTTGTCGATGTTGATGGAGATGTAGAGTGGACGGTTGTGGTCGACGGTGCCGAGCAGCAAGTCTTCATCTGTGAAGGTTACCTTAGGTTGTTCTTTCAACTAACAAACTTCATCTGAGGATGTGCTGGCCAATTGAGCTAGGTGAATCTCTGGGTCAAGCAAAGCTGTAACCAGAGACTCTCTCATTTCCTGTGACAGGATCAGAGCGTTGTAGATGCTTAATCGGGTCGACAACTTCTTAAGATGAGCTAGCACGTTGTAATCTACTTTGTATGATCCTCCAATTTTTTTCTTGATTATGTGGTTCTTCCACTGGTGGAGGTGGGGGTATCTCCTCATGAGTCATTATCTACTTTCCTTTATCTGTTGGAGCTATTCTTGGTGGTAACACTTTCTTGCTACTTAAGTTAACTTCCGTGATTTCTTCTACTTGAGCTATCATTATTGGATCTTCCGGTGTCTCCTCTTTATTAGAAAGATCTAGTTTGATGGTAAGTGGTGTACCATGGTGCTCGAGAATTGGCTCCTCATTATCAATATTGTCGTAAGCGGTGTCGTTGATGTCTTCTTTGAACTTGACAACGAGTTCACCAGACTCAAGTACGATTTGAGGATCATTTTGGGGCTCAAGATCGAAGTTAGATTGGTCATAATCAGTTACATTATCACTAGAAACAATTAAAACGTAGCCAAAATCACAATCATTATATTCATAAGACCCCAGAGTTCGTATTTGATCGAGGACCCTCTTTAGTTCGTCCCATGTTGTACTCCATCCATCTATTTTAGTAAACGGATTGATTGGGGAGATTGGCTCGGTTGAATCATATTTATGGAACCTTTTCAGGTTCTCTTAAATATTCTTTCGGGATTGTTATGTTCAATTCTTTATGGTTCCTCTCGAGCCAGTCTTTAAAGACAAAGCATTTTTTTATAGTGTGCCCAAGTAACCAGTGATATGGGCAATAATTTGGTTCATTCCTCTTATCCACCTCTTCGGGCTTCTTTGGGTCTGGTAGTCTAAACTCTGGCTTCTTTATCAGACTTCTGAATATTTTAGGTATAGCTTCATCTTTGAAAGAATGCACCATTTTACGTTGTTCCGACAAGGACATTTTCTTATCCTCTGTTCGAGGTGATCCTTCTTGAGGCGGTCGCTGGTTGGATTGACTACTCTATTTCTGAGCATACTGTGACAAAGACTGGCGAGGATCTTCTGCAAAAATCTTCATCAGCTGCTTTTCTTTGTTGATGGTCACTACTACTCCTGATTTCTTTTTGAACACTCTGGTCACCTTAGCTTTTTCATGTGGCTCCATGTGCTTGATTTCTTCTTGAAGACTACTGGCTTTACTAAGTAGCTTCTCAAGGTGAGTCCCTTGAGCATGAAAGCTATTGGCCCGTGTATGCTCTTGAGTAGAATCTCAATCGCATGATGTTCCTGTTGTTGAGGTTCACATTTAATGCTAAGGTTTCTCCACCTCAAAATATAGTCCACCAAAGTTTTGCTAGGCTTTTGTTTTTCCATCATGACCTCTCAAATAGACACATGATTTTGTGCCCCGGCAAATCTTTTCACAAATAGTTTTTCCAACTCGGAAAATATTTTAACTGGCTCGTTGGGCAAGTCAGCGTACCAGTCAAAAGCAATTCCTGACAAGCTGCTGACAAACTGCTGGAAGAGTAGAGCTTCATTATTTCTCATGTTGCCACAGCTGGCTCAGAAATGTGCTATATGCTACCGGGGATTTCCAGTCCCATGAAATATCTTGAAGTTTGGGGCCACAAAACCCTTGGGGATAGGAATGACATCGATTCCTCTGGGTAAGGTTTACCCTTTAAAATTAATGCACCACCCTTAGGTTGGGTTAAGGCGTCCCGCACTTGTTCAACCATTTGCTTGAATTCATTTTCTAGTATAGCACCTGATTGAGAATCCTTTCTATATTGCTCATCTCTGTTTGTTGAAGCTACCTATCTTCTTTCATTTGTGATGTGTATGATTTTTGGCTGATTGATCTCTAGAGAAGCCAATTGCGGCGCTTGTGATTGCCCCTAAATAGTGGTCATGGCGGTCATGGCTGCATCCATTTCTTTTATTCTTTTCTCCAATAGACTAACTTGTTCATCCCTAAGAAGGATAGCCCTACGGAGCTCATCTATAGTTTTCTTTTCGATGTAAGGTTGAGCCTCGCGCGTAGATGTGGTGGCTCTTGTTTCCATTACATGGACATCCATGAAATCTTCCTCCAAGTAATCATTGCAATCAAAATTTTCCTCATCGCTATCAACGAAAACTCCATGTTCTCGAGCTAACTCGAAAATCTCGATCCTGAGTTTCTTAACATTTTCTTCATTTATTGATTCTTTGATCGCTTTAAGATCTGGAAGACCCTGATGGACATCCTCTACTTGTTCCTCCATCTCACTGGCTATTATTGTGACGATGTCAGATATTTCAGTCCCTGGTTTCATTCCCTGTCCTTGTCCCGCGGGCTCACTGGACTGTATCGGTGCAGCGATCTTGGGAACCCATACCTTTTTCTTTTTCGACGATGATGTCCCAGGACGAAGTGTCTTAGTTGAAACATCAGTATGTTGAGGGAAGGTATGCTTCCCGTGGTGTAGGTCGGCTACAGTGTCAGGTAATCGTCTTGTCTTTGCCTTTGGGATTGCAGGAATATCTCTATAATGGGTGACGGGTAAGATCTTTGGACCCAGTCTCGAATTAATTGGTCAACGGCCTGCAGTCCTGGTGGCGATATAATCAGTAGTAATTACTGCGATATCAACTCTATTCCCTAAATGGAACCAAACAGGGATATGGGTAGGTAACATTTCATTTGACTTGTAAGCCTATCTAACAGACATGATGTCCTTCAAAATTTCCTTTTTCATGTGAGGGGAAATTGCATTTCCCACTCATTTAAGTAAATTGCTAACTGAACATCCTTCTTTTGTAGTTAGCCTTTTAAAAACTGCATTGACTCGGGTGATAGGAGTGAACTTCTTTCCCTCCTCACCATGTCTATGAAATGATGGTAATGCGGCGGTGATTTTTTGGATACTCTCACATCCATCAGTATATGTCAGAGGATAGAATCTACTCCCTCGTAGGACTGGATAAATTTCTGGTAACACTTCTTCATCTTTATGAGGCTCCTCCTCAACGTGTGTCTCCTTGGAGGACTGGGCTTTGATGGCCCTCCGAACTCTTCTGTTGCAATTCTTCTTTTGAGTTTGGGTCAGTGGTATCTTCATTACCACAAACGGGGATTTCCTGAGGATGACCTCGAGATCTTCAAATTCGGCTCCAAATTTGATGGTAGAAGCAAGGTTACGGGCTTCATGGCTCGTTGACAGGTTGTCGGAAAAGGTCAGCGTTGGGTAGGTCATTACAGCAGGCTTAAAAACAGAAAGTTTTTATCTATATGGTTAAAACCTCGTAATTTTTAGTGTAAGCACTGAAAGTAGAGATTAATTTGTAGATCAAGCAGGTTTTAATTTTTGAGTATTTTAAAATTTTGTTTAAGAAAAATCAAGTGGTGGAAAATTTAATTAAAAAAAAAATTTTAAAGTGCACACAGCACAACACGATTTATTTTAATTTGCAGAATAGCAAATCAAATTTGGAAGGGAGATGTGAAATATTTTAGGACCCAGTGCTAGACCCATTTAGTGGCAGATAATGCCCAGGTGGAACTAGTCCAGTGATACACCAATCATGGGTCCAAACCCACATGAAAATTTAAAAATTCCTTAATGGCCTCCTGAACCCCTTTATCCAAAGATGGTTGAACAAATAGTCCTTAAGTCCAAGGAGTTAGCCGTACTTTTCCAAGACAAAAATAAGTAAAGTATGCCAATGGAAGAAGGGTAATTTGGTCCAAGAGGGAAATGGACAAATTACCAATGTGTGAAGATAATATTTCTTGATTTGTATGGAGAGAAAAGCTTGTCCCCACTGGAGTCGCCAGAAGTTGTCAGCGCTATTTTTGGTTGGAGAAGTTGCCCGTAAGAAGCTGTCGGTCACCAGAATCAAAATCTTGTCACCCGCTTTGGAAGGACATTTTTATTTACAAATATATTTAGTTTTATAAAAAAATGAAATCAAACTGACCTAATATTTTTCACAGTTTAAATGAAAGAGCGTTGTACCTCAAATCCTATATCTATCCTGAAGGATAAACACAAGACTTGAGGATGAGGCTCGATCAAATAAACTAAGGAATATATGACATCAGTTTGGTCTGCAAAACCTTTGTATTTGCCGACAAGTTCCCCTATTTAATATAAATAATTAACTTTGGTCTGCGAAACCTATGTATTTGCCGACAAGTTCTCCTATTTAATTTAAAGAATTAAATAGGGTTTATATTAAGCTGGGTTCGGACATGCTTCTTATAAGGGCAAACCCCTATAGTTAATTACATCTTAAATGACCAAAGTCACCTAAGAAGATTCTCGATAAAAATCAGAAATATTATCTTCAAGGAGTTTCAAATGGTATGACTTTTCAATGAGATCATACATAGAGGTGTGAAAGGGGATTGGTTCAAATTTAGAACATTTTGTTGTAGAGTCCAAAGGAAGAAAAGCTAGGGGATGTCATAGATCCAGAGGAGAACCTTGGTGACTACCCAAGCTATCCTAATGTTTGGATTCATTTCTGAGGAGAAATATTTTGGTGTTTCAACCTGCAAATTTTATTAGTTAGCGCTTACATTCGTGTGAAACAATCACACAAATTGCCTTGAAGATGTAAGAATTTAGGTCGTGACAAACGACAACCTCGGAGTCCTAAGACGAGTTAGGCCTTATATTATATAGCAGGGTTATGCAAAGGCCTAAAGATAAGGTGAGGATTTACACTGCATAATCAAGCAACCTCAAAGTCCTATAGCTTTGTTGTTTAAGTCTAAGGATGGAAGATTGTTTTAGCTAGGGAAGACAGGTTTTGCTGTTGAAGTTGGTCGTGATGCCCAACATGCTAGCTCCAAGCTCCTTAATGCGACGAGTTTAAGTTTTTTAGTGTGTTAAGTTATGATGTCAAATCAGGTAGCCCTATGGTTGAAGTTCTTTAAATTTTATAGGGGCATGTTAAAGTTGATTAGAGCGACACCGGTTAGGATCCTACTGTTCCCTCGTTCTGACACCATAATTTTCTATTTGATTCACTTAGTCCAAATGAACTTACTAAACTCAACTTAATGAGTTCCATAATTTCTTTTAGACCAGGAAGCCTCGTTAGCAACCGTAGCTTACCTCCTCCGAGGGATTCCCGATCATCCAATAGAGACGTGTTAATTTAGTTGAAGTTGTAGTTTTGTGTATTGTTTGTGATTAAATTTTGAGTTGTTCTATATTTTGAAAGTTGTGGAGGTGATTTTTATCTTGGTTGATTTTAGTTTTTGTTTTGGTTTTGGTTTTGATTTTTTGGCTATCCTGATAGTTTTAGTTTTTCATGCAGGGTGACATCGTTTTTTAGCATGCAAGTTTGTAAGCATACAAGTATAATATGAAAGTATAAGAAAGACAATGTTGAAAATTGTAAAAGCGTACCTGGCGAGTTTTCTCGTTCCACCACCTGAAACTCAAAAGACATGTTAAGGCAGTTTATATGAAATGGGGAAGTAAAATTTTGACGACCTACCTAACCTTAGATCATATCTTGATGGATCCTTATTAAATTGATTAAGGATGAAGTTTGTCAAGAAAAACATATTAAGTTTAGTAGATCTCCGAGGTACCTAACAGATCTAGAGAAAGAAGCAAGTCCGTGCTACTCTCTTCCATCCTAGAGCAGAGAAGCCCTTGGACCGAATTTCACGATTTTTTTATTTTTATTTGAATTTTTAGAATTATTTTAAAATCTGAGGTATTTATTAAATATATAATATTTTAAATGGGAAAATTAAGTTTTTTATTTTTGAAAAATCTTCCTAAGGTCAGAGAACCCAAAGAAGAAAATTTTATATTTTTTTAAGTTTTATTTGATTTATTGGAATTATTTTAGTGAAAATCCATTTTTAGCCTTTAAAATTTATTTTTAAGCTTCAAAATTCAATATCTTTATTTAGAAAATCAGGAAAAATATCCAAATTATTTTTAAGTGCTTAATTAGAAATTTAAAACATTTCCATGAATTTTATGATTTTTGTGATTTTTATCAATTTTTAATTATTTAATTTTTTTTAAAATAGAATAAGAATCAAGTTTTTATTTTAAATACCATTTTATTTTTAGAAAATACCCCAGACTACAGAGAACTCAAAAAATAAGTTTTTATAAATTTTTTAATCATATTTTGATTTTTAAAAAATCATTTAAGTGTCAAAATGATATTTATCTTGAAAAATCAATTTAGGTCATTAAATGGACTCAAAATGCTTTGAAATTTTTATGGTGAGCTCTCTGGATTCTAAATAACAACAGAGATGAATAATCAAGTCATTTCGTTGTTTGTATTTTTCAAAATTAATTATCTTAGTGATTTAGGGTTGGTGAAGATTAAATGTATTCTTAATGACTTAACTCATGAAATTACTTCTAAAGGATCCTCTGGTCATGGTGAACCTTCCGAATTTTTTTTAGATTTTTCTAAGTAAAATGTTAATCATTATGATTAATTTAAGCAAATAGTGTGCACAAATTTGAAAAATATGCATCTCTGTCTAGGGACCTCCTCTGACTTTGGAAAAATCAGAGGATGTTCCCTAAGACTGAGACAACAACATGGTAAAATTTTAATCCATGGTGATATGTCTATATGCATGGAGAATCAAAACATTCAAATCAGTGTTTAATTATATAAAAATGAAATATACATTAAATGGACTTAAAATTATTTCCACATTATTCTCCTCTATTCACTGAGCAAGGGGGCATTTTTATTTTATTTTTATGATTTTTCTACACCAACATATGAATTTTTAAAGTTAGGGATCATTTTTTGATTTTTTTAAATTCCCTATTTGTCTACTTAAATGTGCAGCGTTGACTGGATCCTAGGCAGCTTCAAAGGCACGCGTAGCGCGCTCTGGTTGGACATCGCCATCCATGTAGCCACTAACTGGGCCCGCAGTTCATGTGAGGAAGCACTGTCCAGCTTGATCTCATCCGTCCGCTGATACATGCGGTAATCATGGCTCTGAGTGAGACGAATATATCCATGCGGTAATCATCGTCCTCGATAGCGTGATCTCGTGATCTTCCACACTAAAACCCTAAGATCTCAGCCTAGACTCAACCAAATCACTTTAAGTTTGATCCTATGGACTCGTATAAGTGAGACGAATATATCCATGCGGTAATCATGCAATTAAATTAAGCCTAATCAAATGGAGAATCAAAATAGGCTTGGGAGGAGGAGAGGTTCAATACCTTGGCTCTGAGAAGGGAAGGTTCAATCAAAGATGCTCGACACATTCGTTGGGGTCCAAGGAGGCTAGTGACTAAGCCTCTGGTTGTGGTGCAAAGCCTAATTGGGAATTCAACCAGGCTTAATTTCAGGTGTTGGTCTAGAGCTATGCTAGAGGCCCTATGGAAGGGGAATTTGATGGTGTTTTTCCTTCTCTCACTGTGGTGAAGGGGTGAGTGAGTTTAATTTGATTTTTGTGGAGTGTAGGAGTGTAATGAGCTCTGTCCTAGTTTTAGGTAGAGATTCAAGCTCAAAATTGGGCTCCAGCAAGGGAATTCAGGGAAATGTAGTGGTTGAATTGCACTGAGGAGGTCTCAAATAGGCTTTGGGATCAATTTGGGGAAATATCTCAGAGAAAATTTCAGCTCTACCTCCATGGCTATGGAGGGAGCTTTTATAAAAAATGGCTTAAGGCTTGCGGTCATGGTCAATTAGGGAGTGAAATGTGTTTCCTAAGTGGAGGGTAGAGAGGCTCCAACATTTAATTTTGATGAGGTGGCCTCTAGGTTTGAGTTGGGATTAATCCCAAGGGGGTGGCTCTCAGTTTGGCCATTTTCTAGTCACTAGGCTGCCGGCCAGCTAAAGGGAGGTGGCTAGGAGCTCAGGGAACTCAGGGGAATATGTCACAGCAATTTAATGTGTTTAGGCTTTGTTTTGGCAAAAATATCTTAAGCTTATTAAAATATTGAATGAAATCCCTTAATTTAGGGGACCTTTGGTCCATGGCTTAATTTAAGTGGTTTTAAAAGCTTTAGGCTGGCCACTAGGGTCCAACTAATGGCTGTGTTGAGTCATTAACATGGTGACTTTGGGATAGTTAGGTCATTTTTAGTGCATGGGCTCAATGTGGGTTCAAGTGATCAAAGCTTGGGTTTGGGCTAGGCTATCCATGTCAATTGGACCAATTGATTGATCAAAATTATGTAGATGATTGTTATGAAGATTTTTGGTGAAGAATTGAAATGATTTTGGGTTTAATTGGAGGGTCAATTTGAAGGATTTTTTAAATTTGGTTAATTTGGGCACGTTGGGCTAGACATGGGTCTAGGTTGGGCTAGACTTAAACTAATTCCAAATTTAATGGTTTAAATGATCAAGGTAGATGTTGTGAAGATTTTTCATGAAGGAATGGAGTGAAAATTTGGGGAAAATTTGGGGTGTTTTTGGACTTAGGTTGAACTGAAATGAAATAGAGGCTTCAACAAGGCTAATTTAAGGTCAATTTTGATGTATGGGAATATTATGAAGGTTTTTCAACACAAAATTTGGCAAGTTGAGTTGGCCATGGGTTCAATTTGATGGAACCAAGTCATGTGGCCAAAATTGGGGTATTTATTTAAATCAAAATTTGGCTCAAATGATGGAATAATTGAGCTTGGATTTGGCCTATATTGGTCATATGAAGGGTTAATTTGAGTTTAGAATTGAAATTGGGGGAAATTGAGGCCAATTTGATAGAAATTTGAGCTGATTTGGGGAAAATATGGTCATTGGTCATATGAAGGGTTAATTTGAGTTTATAATTGAAATTGGGGGAAATAGAGGCCAATTTGATAGACATTTGAGGTGATTTGGGGAAAATATGGGCCTCTAAAGGGCAATTTGGGGTTTTAATCAAAGATGCTCATATTGGCCAAATTTGATCATGTGGTAGTTGAGGAAAATGAAATTAGGAAGATTTGGGAGGTTTTGGAAATTTTTGGATTTTTTTAGAATTTTTGGAATTTTGGGCTAAGGAGGGGTATTTTGGTAATTTGGCCAATTTTGGTGATTTTGGGTATTTTGGGTGTTTTCAAGGTGTGTGAAACTATTTTTGAACAAGTTTGGGTATTCTGGGTAATTTTGGGAATTTTGGCCAAATTTGGGGTCCCAAGGGTATCGAGGTAATTTGGGGAAGTTTAGGGGTAAAAGGTTAGGTTGGGTATCTTGGTAGAGTTGAGGTACCAACCACCATTAATAAGCCATGGACCTATGGAAACCTCATTTTGGGTCCTCTATGTAGTGGTCTTAGCTAAACCCTAGCCTAGGGCTAGTGGGTTTATGGGGCCACCTACATGAGTCTCCCAAAAGTATCAAGGGACCAGAGCCTAGAAGTTTAAGTTTAGGATTGTTAGTGATTGTGAGTGCAAATATGTACCTTAAGCCTTAGACAAACACCCAGGGTCAACCCTAAGGTCCAGCAGCCCTAAGGGTGACTCTCCTTGAGCTCCCCCATAATGACCCCACCTACTAAGTGTTTGAGGTTAGGACCAATATGTGGAACTTCAAGTTGAGTAAAAAGAAGTGTAGAATTTCTAATGGTGAGGGTTCATTTTCTAGTTTTCTAAGAATAGTCAAAAAGAAAGTCCTATGGCTAGACCTTAGGCTACTAAAGTGGAAAAACTAAACCTCAACCAAAAGTGAGGTCAACAGCTCTCAAAATGACCCTTTCAATTTTTATAGGAAAGACATTATCTGCTTTTTAACATGGGACAGAAGCTATGTTACCAGTGAATTATAACTTAAATAGTAAGAGGATAGTCTTTGTGCATACCTTTGAAAAAAGTAAGTTTTTTTGTGTGGAAATTATCTAACAAGGAAGGCATCCACACTGTACTTTGAAGCAGGAAAAAACAAATAGAAGAGTAGCAAAAAATTATGAGTCATGTTTTGCGTTAAAATATTTTAACGATGGTGGCTTGGTGTTAAATAAACCATACCACACCACATGCAATAATTTAAATGGAAATTTGTATCAAACTTGGAATGAAACCTACGTTATAAAAGACCAAGCTAGTCTGAGATCTTACAAGCTAACAACATATAAAAGAAAAGAAGTACCTAGAACATGGAGCAGAAATTGCCTTAAACCTTTTCACCCATAAAAGTTAAAAGGTCTCATCAATGAGAGCTTAAAGCCACAAGTCTTCTATATTAAGTCTAAAGGAACTTTCATAAGGTATACCAAACTTTTTGAATGACCAATTCGTTTGAATGATGAGTTTAAGTTTGTTATATGAGTTTGAGTTTAAATGATGATTTTTATTTCACATCTTAAGTTTGTATGATGAATTCTATAAGCAATGAATAACATGATGTTATTAAATAAAAGTAATGAATTAGCAAATTCATCACAACCATCACATTACATTTAAGTAAAGAAAACATAAGAGGCGTTAAATGTAAATTTTATGAAGTAAATTAATGAGTACATTAGCTTACATTACATAATAATACTCAACCCAAAGCTATGGATATATTAAAAAATTATTAGATGAGTTGAATTTGTCTTTGGTGTCTACCTATCTATTGAATAAAGTGTTTTACCATAATCCTCCATTGAGTTAAGAGGTTCTTGGCCATAATTTTATTAAAACCAATCTCATAAAAGAATGAACTCTTGAGTGGCAATGGAAAGAAAGAGGCAACTTTCAAGCTCGGGTTAGAAAAATTTTTCAATGATGGAGTTCTTCCATCCACACATATGAAAAAGTTTGTGAGACAAGTATAATGATGCATGGCATGAAACTACAAGCACTTCCAAAAAATCATGCAATCTAACAGTCTCGAGATAAACTCAAGCACATTTTCTTTTGGAAGGAAACCAAACATGTTAGTATCAACCTGGTCACTTTCCTTGCTAAAAAAATAATGTCAAGTTCAAAGCAAAATGATAGTTGCTTAATCTGAATGCAACTATGGGTCATCCACCACCTTCAAATCTTGCATAAAAAGAATTCACTCATTTAGATAATAAAAAACAATGTGTTGGAAATTGAGGAAGGAAAGGACTAACCATCTGACTCATCCTCCTCTTCAACACATAAGTTTGTCAGGTGTCCGGTTCTATCCATTTTCTCAAAACTATTTAAATTAAATAAAAGGGATGCTTGTGTTATTTATTATTTGAAGAGAGAGGAATGCTTTATGGTAATAAATTCATCATTAATAGTGCCAAATCTTCTGTCAATCACCTTCAAATATGCTCATTTTTATTAAGAGATTTAATGCACTATTTAATTCCAGTGAACTTTTACATACATTATTATGTTTTTATCTTGGTATCTTTTTAAATTATTATGTCTTATACTTGGGGAACTCATCTAGTTTAGTTCACTCAACATCAATAACTTCAATAAGATTTCAAAGATTGGTAAACAATTATTTTCCACTTAAATACAACACATATAGACTCAATCTACTTAACAATGTTCATGTATTATAAAATCAATCTACCGTTTGATTCTTAGAACATAAGTGAAGTCCACGGAGTGGTCCCTTCCATATAATATATTTGCAATGATTAGCGCATGAGTTACTGATACACCAAAAAAATATGCATTTTAAGACCCATATTTTATACTTATTTTTGATGATATTGCACTTTAATTAAGGTATTTTTCATGTTTTATTACAGGTTGTTAAATTTTAGGACTTGGAGCGAAAAGGATGAAATTTGGAGTCAAAATGGAGTTTCTGAAAAAATTTTGTAACGTCGACGGCGCCGTTTGACAGAGAACACAAATTTAATTAAATGGGCACAGACACTGACGGTGTCAGTGTCGGTGCAGACCCTGTTTGTAGAAGATTCGACAAATTTGGATGCTTTTTGAAGAGTTTTTGAATGCACCTATTGGAAAACCATCCTTAGGCTCTATTTAGAGCCAAAATTGATCAGAAAATAGCCCCCATTCACACTCTTAATACTCCTCCGCTCTCTCTTGGTCTTTGTTCGCCCCTTTCATGCCACTATACTTCCTTTCACACCATTCCACACCATTAGTCATTTATTTTCTTTATAGTTTTGAGTTTTTTGTGGTGAGTTTAAGTGTAAATGATTCTCTAAGAGTGTTGGAGAGGGAGAGAAGTGTGATATCTCTTCTTCCTACATTTCCTAAGAGAGGCTACAAGAGAGTTGCTTTGAGAAAGAGTTTCTGATAAGTATTGTTTGTTCACTATTGTTTTATGAACTTCTTTTTATATATGAAATTCGTATTTTATTGTATCATTCTCATGAAGTCTGAGTAATTTCCTTTATCTTTCCCCCTACTCTGAGATATGGTGAAATGAAGAGATAATTTGGATGTGCCAATGTTAAAATATAAAATAAATTATGATGGTTTTTCAACCCCGCTCTTAATTTACTTTTTGATCTGGCCAATTAAATTGTTAACATATGTTGTGAAAAATATGATCCGAGAAATGGAGCATGAGTTCTTCAACATAGTGAGATTCTCATTTATGTCCATGAAGGAGTATTTCATTCATGGACTTAAGAGGAAATAAATAGGGAAATATACATTATTGGGTGTAGAATTGGAGATTTCTAGGGTGACAGACTAAAAATCCCCAGTTCAATCTTAGTGTTTAAAAACTAAAGCAAGAGTTAGCCTTCAGGGGAAGGGAAGTGGGAGCTCTGCGATATTAGTGTTTAAAAACTAAAGCGAGAGTTAGCCTTCAAGGGAAGGGAAGTGGGAGCTCTGGAGTGGGAGCCAATATCATCCTAGCCTAGCCGCGGATTTAGGGACTAAACCTAAGATTAGTAAATGATTTTCTATAACACTAAATCAGGGTAGAGAATTAAAATTTCTCCTATTTGCCACAATAAAAATTTAAACCATTTATCTCATCTCATTTCACCAAAAACTCATTGTAGTGGGAAATATGCTTTTTCATATTAGAAAACTTCATCACATAAACATAATGTAGTTTTTAATGTTTTAAAACTTGCATTAAAATTTTACTAGTAGTTAATAATTTAATTTTGATAGTATCTCAAACATTCAAAATTAGTGATAGTATTTTCATTGTATTTCTGTGAATTTCCTAGTTAATTTATCATCTCAAATTTAAACCTTCTTTGTGGGATTGATATTTGGGACTTAAATAGAAGTCTTAAATTACTTGATAACAATACGTATACTTGCGTAGAATCCCAACATTAAATGCTTAGCATTATTACTCATAAAAAAAACCACATCAAGTTTTTGGCTCTATTGTAAAGCAGAGTCAACTTTATAAATTTTACACAGCTATTTTATCTCGGGGATCAAGTTTTTGGCATCGTTGTAAAGCGGAGTCAACTTTATAAATTTTATACAACTACATTTTCTCAGGACCAAGTTTTTGGCACTGTTGTCGGGGAAGGTAAATGTAAATTAAATATATTTGATAAATTAAGAAATTTAGAGATATAAAAATACAAAAATAATATATATATATATATATATAATCAAAAATCCAAAAAATTTATATAAATATATATTTAAGAGTATTTTTAAGAAATTTTTCTTTGCTTATTATATTTGTTTATGTGAAATATTGGATCTGAAGGTTTAGTACCTTACAATTTGGAATTAGAACGTACTATTAGAAAAATTCAAAAACAAGAAAAAGAAATTAAAAATTTGAACAAAATAGCGAATAAATTAGATAATCAAATAAATGAAAATCGATAAAAACCTTTAAAAGATTATGTTAATCCTACAGCAGATTAACTTCACTTAACTATTCAAAATCTTGATGTTGTTGCTAATTCATTTGAGCTTAAACCTGTTATTATCCAAATGGTACAAAATAATGAGTTTGGAGGAACATCTACTTACGATCCTAACTTACATCTTGCTAGTTTTCTTAAAACTTGTACTACTTTTAAATATGATGAAGTATCTAAGGATGTTGTTAGACTTAAACTTTTTCCTTTTTCATTAAGAGATAAAACTAAAGCTTAGTTAAATTCATTAGCACCTGGATCTATCAAAACTTAGGGAGAACTATCACAAAAAATTTTGGCTAAATATTTTTCACCCTAAAAAACCGCTAAGCTTAGAAATGATATTACATCTTTTTCAGTTTGAAGGAGAATCGATATATGAAGTCTTGGAAAGATTTAAGGATCTCCTTAGAAAATGCCTGCACCATGCCTTACCACATTAGTTAATAATTCAAACTTTTTACAATGGATTAGTAGGATCACTTAGATGTTGTTGCAAGTGGATCACTAATGTCTAAATGTTTTGATAAAGCATACTCTTTAATAGAAGAAATAACTACTAGCAATTTTCAATGGCCCTCCGAATAAGTAAATTCTAAAAGAGTAGCTAGTAATCATGACTCTGATGCAATGTCTATTTTAGCATCTCAAATTACTGTAATATCAAAGAAAATTTATCAAATTGGAGTGAACTATCCTCAAATACCACCATAATTAGAGGAAAATTCACTAATGCAGATAATTGATACTCAATCATCTTATGAAACTTTAAATGCTATAAATAATCAAAATAACATCAATTCTAACTATTACAACCTTGGATGGAAAAATCACCCTAATTTTTGTTTGAATAATTATAACAATTCAATGAACCCCTCAAAAAATTTAAATGATCAAGGAAATCCTAATTATCAACCTTATTATCCTCCTGGATTTAGCTCTAATCCTAACCCACAAGTTAAGGAAAAGAAGTTGACGATGGAAGAAGTAATGTTAAATATGGAAAATTAAATACAAAATTAAGGGGCTGCTATTAGAAATATTAAAAATTAATTAGGACAAACTGCTACTGCACATAGTAACAGACCTTCAAAAAATCTTCCGAGTACTGTGGAAGTTAATCCAAAAGCTCAAAATAATGAGAAAATTAAAGTTATTCAATTACGAAGGAGAAAATAAGTTGAATCCAAAAAGAAATTGAAGTTGATGAGGAGAAGGAAGAGATTGAAAGTGACTAAAATGAAAATGAACAAATACAAGTTCCTTTAGAAAAATCATTACCTCCATTTCCTCAACGATTAAAGCAGAAGAATAAAGACAAACAATTAACAAAATTTTTTAAAATCATTAAAAAGTTAATGATAAACATTCCTTTCATTGAGGCTTGGAACAAATGTCAAGTTATGTGAAATTTATGAAAGATATACTAAACAAGAAAAGGAAGTTTGTAGACCATGAGATAATTGCACTCAGTGAATAGTGTAGCGCTATTATCCAGAAAAAGCTCCTGAAAAGTTAAAAGATCCTGGTAGTTTTACTATACCTTGTGCAATTGGTGAAAAGCTTTTGGAAAAGCCTTATGTGACATAGGAGCGAGTATCAAGCTTATGCCTCCATTGATTTTTAAACATTTAGATTTAGGAGAGATTTCCCCAACTACTGTACTCTTCAGTTAGCTGATCGATCAATAACCTATCCAAAAGGAGTTATAAAAGATATATTAGTAAAAGTGAATAAATTTATTTTTCCTGTAGACTTTATAGTATTAGATATGGAGGAATATAAAGAGATTCCTATTATTTTGGGGAGACCATTTCTTGCAACAGGGAGAGCTAAGATAGATATGCAAAAAGGAGAATTAATAATGAGAGTTAATGATCAAGAAGTAAAATTTAATGTTGCGAAAGCTATGAAATATCCTGCAATAGAAAAAGATAATGAATGTTTTAGGCTGGAAGTTACTGATTATAAAAGTAATAAGCAATTAGAGTTTGAAGAAAAATTAAGGCAAGAAGAATTTAGTGAGAATGAAAATGAAATAAAAGAAGAAAATTTAGAATATATTCAATACAAATTAGAAACTTTAGATTTGTTGGAAAAAGATAATGAATGTTTTAAAGATAATGAAACTTTAGAATTAATAATGAAAGTTAATGATCAAGAAGTAACATTTAATGTTGCAAAAGCTATGAAATATTCTGCAATAGAAAAAGATAATGAATGTTTTAGGTTGGAAGTTACAGATTATGTAAGTAATGAGCAATTTAAGAAAGAGTTTAAAGAAAAATTAAGGCAAGAAAAATTTAGTGAGAGTTAGAATGAAATAAAAGAAAAAAATTTAGATTATATTCAGGACAAATTTGAAACTTTAGATTTGTTGGAAAATGATAATAAAAATCTTATTCCTTCCAGTATTAAACCACCTGAACTTGAACTAAAAATATTACTTGCCCATTTAAAATATGTGTTTTTAGGAGATTCATCTACATTGCCTATTATTGTATCTTCTGATTTAACTGAATTTCAAGAACAAAAATTAATAGAAATATTCAAATAATATAAAAAGGATTTTGGATGGACTTTAGCAGATATTAATGGAATTAGTCCTTTAATTTATATGCACAAAATTTTATTAGATGATCAATACAAACCTAAAGATGATCCTCATAGGAGATTAAACCCAATAATGAAAGAAGTTTTAAAAAAATCTTTAAATGGTTACATGCTGGAATTATATATCCTATTTCAGACAGTGCTTGGGTGAGCCCAATTCATTGTGTTCCAAAGAAAGGAGGAGTGACTATTGAAGTAAATGAGAAAAATGAATTAATTCCAATAAGACAAGTTGTTGGTTGGTGAATTTATATAGACTATAGAAAATTAAACAGAGCCACCAGGAATGATCACTTTCATTTACCCTTTCTAGACAAAATATTGGACAGATTGGTTGGAAACTAATATTACTGCTTTTTATATGGATATACTGGTTATCACCAATTTCAATTGCTCCTAAGGATCAAGAGAAGACAACATTTAGAAGCCCTTATGGGACATTTGCTTTTCATAGAATGTCTTTTAGATTATGCGATGCACTTGCGACAATTCAAAGATGTGTGATGTCAATATTTAGTAATTTGATTGAACATGGAATGGAAGTATTTATGGATAATTTCTCTGTATTTGGGACTTTATTTGAATTATTTTTAAATAATTTAGAAAAGTTATAGAATTATGTGAAAAAATTAACCTAGTACAAAATTGGGAAAAATGTCAATTTAAGGTTGCAGTAGGAATTGTACTTGGGCATAAAATTTTCGAAAATGACATGGAAGTAAATTCTACAAAAATTAGGTTATTGAAAAATTACCACCTCCTACTATGGTTAGAGGGGTAAGAAGTTTTCTAGGACATGCTGGTTTCTACAAGCGTTATTTAAAAAAAATCAAAAATAACTAAGTCATTATGCCAACTTTTTAAAAAAAAATACAAAATTTGAGTTTAATGAGGAATGCATAAAAGCATTTGGATTATTGAAACAAAAATTAATCACTACTCCAAAAATAGTCCCACGTGATTGGGAGAAACCATTTGAAAGTGATACGAGTGATTATGCTATTGGAGTTGTTTTAGGACAAAGGCACAAAAATTTTTTTAAAGTAATATATTATGCTAGTAAAACTCTAAATGATGCTCAAATTAATTACACTACTACTGAAAGAAAGTTATTAGCTATTGTCTATGCCTTTGATAAATTTAGACCTTACTTGATTGGAACCAAATGTATAGTGTATACAAATCATTCTACTATCAAATACTTGATGCTAAAGAAGGATGCTAAACAAAGATTAATTAGATAGATACTTCTATTACAAGAGTTTGATTTTATTGTAGTTGATAGAAATGGAAATGATAATTAAATAGCTAATCATTTGTCTAGACTAGAAAAAGAAATATTAACTAATTTTGCAAATGAAATTTTAGAAAATTTCCCTGATGAACAATTATATAATATTGATGAAATATATATATCGTGGTATGACGATATATTAATATATATTGTCAGTGGTATTCTACCACCAGATATTAAGAATAAACAATTAAAGAAATTTACATATGATTCAAAATTCTATTTTTGGGATGACCCATATTTACATAAACAATGTAAAGATCTAATTATTAGAAGGTGTGTGTCTTATGAAGAAACTCAACAAATAATTGAAAGATGTCATGATTCTGAATTTGGAGGACATTTTGGAACAAATAGAACTGCATATAAAATTTTGGAAGTTGGGTTTCACAATATAAAAAGAAATTAAAACTCGGATGATATTTAAGCTCAACTTACAAATTTATCTAGGCTCATATATAGCCCTACAGGAAAACTAATGAAATCAACTCTCTCAAGGTGATGATTAATATGATATAAGTGTAGCCATTTCATAACAAATGAGTTCCTATTGTAACAAAAAAAATAATAAATAAAAAAAATAAAAAAAATAAGATCCTATGCTCCACTTTATTTAAACCAATAAAAAACAATGGCCTTAAAACAAAGTTACAAAGAAAAGGAAAAATGATAAAATGATTTTTTAAAATAAAAAAACAATTAAACAAGGCATAAATTGGCAGAGAGATCTGTTAAATATAGGAGTGTAAAAAAATTAAAAATTAAAAATTAAAAAAACAAGAAAAACTTCTCAATTTTATTGAAAGATAAAGAAGACCAGTGCCTTGTACAATAGTTTATTCAACACAAATAGTCAAAGCAATATAGCCACAACAATTAAGACTGAGAAGAAACAAGACAAAACCAAACTCTCAAGAGAGACCAAGTACTTTACCGGTTGTGATGTCTAAATTAATGTCAAAAAGCATGGCCTAGTTGGAAGCCCTCGCATTGTGCTCATGGCTCCAAATAGTAGGAAGATGAAGCCGGCTCCATTGCTAGCTCTAACATCACGAATGGGAAGCTTAAAACCCTCTGGTGTGCCTTTTTTAGCAGGGATGTGGGAGAATGAATACTGGTTTTAGCCATACATATGGGAAGATTTGAGAAACCTTGCTTAGCATACACCTCAATTTGCTTTTCAGCCTGTTCATATAATCATCATGTGGTGCTCTGTCGGCGTTATTTTGGGTTGGTTTGTGCGGTTGCCTGTAAGAAGCTATCGGTCACCGGAATCGAAATCCCGTAGCCCGCTTCGGAAGGATGTTGAAGTATGAAATCAAACTGACCCCATATTTTTCATAATTTAAAATGAAGGAGCATTGTACCTCAAATCCTGTATCTATCCTGAAGGATAAACACAAGAATTGAGGATGAGACTCA